>JAYJMB010005751.1:0-11673 GCA_036873735.1 Pouteria campechiana
TGAGCCATCGAGTTTATGGCAACCATCAAGTTTTTGGTGCCGTTGCCGGGGACAGATGGAAGCCATCAAGTTTTTGGACCATCATGCATCAATTTCTAAATCAATTTACCAAACTCAATTTCTTACTAATTTACATAATGGAGCCATTTGCTTAGATAAATACATGGAAATTATGTCATGATATACCATGTCAAATAAAATCAACCAGCAAACTAGTGCGCATACAATTATATTACCCTAGCAAATTCAAAGATTTTTCAACAAACCAATTACGAAAATAAACCAAACTAAATTCAATTTCCAACATCAAGTCATGAAACTTCATAATTTCATTATTTCAAATTCACACACATTGTAAATAGAATAATCGATTCTCTAAATACGATATGCATGTGGGCACCACTATGCTTTCATTACGCTACTTTGATCATAGCAAGTATGTGTCATCTCATCTTATATAAGCATTTAATCAAAGCATATTTATGCCATCACAACACTAGCATATTCGTTTCCTATGAATATCATTTATGTCAATTCTTAAGTATCTCTCTTTCCTCACTCATGCCTTCAACTTTTGATTGACATTTCCCTTACATTTTAATATTCTTCCATGTTTCCTATAAGTTCATCAACTTGTATTGGTATATCATTTTCTATTTCTTCCTAAAACTATTGCCATCATGATTTAGGGCTCATCACTCTTGGTATCAGACAACAACTTGGCTCTGATACCATTCTGTTACACCCTGCCTAGGGGCTTATGTGTTTCACCATTCTCCTATAATTTTCCCAATTTTGAGGGGAATTTTGGCCAAAAATCTAGCAAAGACTACCCCGAATTTTAAAGATTTAAACCTATACAATTTCAAAAAAACTATAAAATAAAAAATTTGATAATTATAAATAAAATTATAAATCACTAAACTAGTCCAACTTACCCACAATCTAGAACCTGCATTGCCCCATGATGGTAATAAACATATTTAATCCATCTTCATATCATACACATTAGCATAATCATTTCACATTAAAATGCATAATAATCCCTTATCATATGCTAAAATCATACCAATTGATCATTCCTAGATAAATAACTTAACTCATCTAAGTTTTTCTCACAAATTCACTTAATCTATAAAAGAAAATTCAAATACAACTCATATATTTATACCTCAAATAATCTCATAATGCCCAAATACATGTTTTGACAAAACTTTCCTTATTTTCAACACCTATGGTGTTATAGAGGGATAGAAGAGTATCCCTTAAATTTGTCTAAATGATGTGGAGTGATTATGTAAATGGTATGTATGAATCAGGGATATGAAATGTCCCAAAGTTATTTTCTTAGTATGATGACATAGATGTGGAGGGATAGAGGATATCCCCTATTAATATATATTGCATTATTATTCTTGTGTATAGATATCTTTCTCGTAAATGATAGTACTTAATGACTTATAAGTGCATGGTTTCATGGTAATATCTTGGTTCTGATGTGACTATCACTGGATGGGATTGTAATTGTGGGGAATGTGCTTAGGGATGCCTGGGGGATTCCTTGTTATTGATTATGCTTCCTATATAGTCTACTTACTGAGTCTGCTTAGACTCACCCATGTTTTTATTTTTAGCTGGCAGGTTGAGCCATTGAAGTTTATGCTGGCAAGAAAGGTTAGAAGATAATTTCTATCTAGAGATGTTGTTATAATGTATTGGGATGTATATGTTTATTTCATTGGAACTGGAATCCCTATGAGGTATGTGTATGTTGTAAATTGATAAAACATTATGTATATCATATAATTGGATTTAAGATTTCAATTGATATATAAAAGAGATGTATTGGCATGTCATAGTAGTTTATATATGTTGTTGCAATTATAAATGGATCTATATGATCCAGTGAGGTGAATTGCCATCATGATCGATTCCAGTTTTAGGCAGACAACTGTGGGTATGGGTGTGTGTTATGGTTTGTACTAGAAAATTATAATTATTGAGATTTCATTATATATGATTAATGTCTGTCAGGTGTAGATGCTCATATTTCAGGGCGGACTTTGCGAGATTTTATAGAGAATTTTTCCTTAGAAATGGGAAAAGTACAAGGTGATGGTAAAACGCATAGGCCCCTAAGTGGGGTGTTATAATACTCTACCTCCCAACTTCCATACTTTGATGGAATGAGCTTTACTCAATGGAAGAAGAGATTGAAAATGTATCTTATGGCCAATGACCTTTCATTATGGAAAATTATTTTTATTGGCATAAGTGAGAATGAAGAGAGAGCACAGCAAGAGAATGTTAAGGCTATAAATGCCTTACTACATGCTCTCTACCCCCACCATCTGTAAACACATCTTAACCTATAAAAATCTAAGAGAAATATTAGATAGGTTAAAGGCAATTTCTGAGGGACAAAATACTTTGCTGTAGATTGAAACTAATCTTCCTCTTGAGCTAAATATGAGTATAGGAAAACCCAAAGAAAAGGAAGAATATAAAGAAGAGCAGGAAAAACAAGATAATAGTTCTGTGGGATTGCAAGAACTAAAGACTACGGAACTACCACAAATTAAGGGGTAGCTGTCATGCCCCATTTTCTAAGGTGTGACCTTGATCATTTTTCTATATTTTCACTATGAATTTCTCACTTTTAGAGTGAGGGCGCTCATATCCCATTCTATTACACATATCCTTTTCATTATTTTCCCTCCAATTTTCCTAATTTTAATGGAATTTCTGCCAAAATTTTGGCAGAGTCTGCCCTGAATTATCAAGATCCAAAACCTGATATACGGTATTCAAATGAATTTATAATATCAATGTTCATAACTTTCAATTAAATCATAATCCTATATATTTTTTGTTCGTAAAGAAAACTAAAATTTCAATAATTATAAATCAACCATAATAACTCAAATCGCCCATTCTACCCACAGCCCAAAAACTGTTTCGCTTCATGATGGCAATAACATAATCTATTTCCATAACATATACATTTATCACTATACATGCCATTACATCACATTATACATCATTTACAATATAATACAATTATACAAATTCACATTAATATTATTTCATAATGAAATTCCAATCACGATATTACATCATATCATCAAACGTGTCTTCTACTCTTGCTCACTAATGCCTATTAGTTAAAAACATTAAACAGGAAGGCATGAGTCCGGGCAACTCAATAATTAGACAAATGTAATAAATAATAATTAATCCATAAATAGCACATTTCATATTAAACAATCAATCATTTTGGCCAACGTTCTAATATTTAATATCCATCATTGTAATAATCACAAACGGATATATGTTCAACAAATAATACCAAATAAAGAAATCCTTGTTATTTCCATCCAACCAATCAATCTCATATTGAATAAATTTAAATATACAACAAAGGGATATTATCTATCCCTCACATTACACATCCAAGTTGAACCAAACATCAAGTATTCTAATACAAGGGATACCTATTATCCATAACAAATAAATAACATCACTCTTAAATAAATAGAAGATATCCACTATCCCCAATCAAAACATACATACCTGAACTCATACAAATGGGCTAATCCCTATGCATTCCACCAAACATGCTCGAATTTCAAACAAAGGGATAAATATTATCCCTAGCCATCCAACGAAAATAAATGCCTACTTACCATGAGTAAATCACTATACACTCCTCTAGCTCCATGGCTTTTCATCCTTCTTAGATTATCCTGTATAGAGTAATAATCTCATTCATTTATAAGATATTTCCACTAATGCATATCAAACCAAACAATTACTCCTTTTTCACATTACTAATCAAATAAGGTTATCAAACCTTCATTCATTGTTATTCATTTTCCCTAGGCATGCAAGTCATGCATTCCATATATTTTCAACATCAAACTTACCTTAATGCTAATCATGCTTATAACTTAATTAAACCAAGCATAATTACATTTTTATGCAAAAACCTTAAAGTTTACTATTTATGAATGACTATTCACATCAAGAACTTATACATAATCACATTTAATTAACTCCAAATAATGCCACAACCATTGTAATCAAGTTATTAATCAAATTTTCTTATTAATTTACATAATTTAATACCAATTTTTCCATAGGGTTACTGTTCACGAATTTGCATATAAGCCCTAACAGACCAAATCATGAATTTGTATGCCCAAATCATGCCAAATATGTTGTAAATCATATATTGATTAAATTACCCATCCAATTTAACATAAAACCCATGTAAATCCCTCCATTTCATTATTTATGAAATCGGTTCCAAACCCCAAACAACAAAAGATCTAAAATCAAATGTAAAGAAGAGATATACCTTAATTTTCCAAGCGTGGCTTCCGTCTTCCATCATCTTACACTTCAAATCTTCAAAATCTACCATGAATCACGTCCAAGAGGGTTCCCTTCCACAGAACCATCCTCAATTAGCAAGAAAATGGGATTTTAATCCCTAAACTCATGATCTCTCATGCATATCTACAAGGATTCTAGCCAAATTCAGCAAAAATTGAGTTTAAGGGGATTGGTTTTTATGGCTAGCGTGTCAGAACTAGAGGAGGGAAGAAGAAACCTAAAAAAAGATAAAAGGAATGGGCCGAACAACCCTTAAAAATTGGACAACTGACACTGATGCTGCGGCCTCAATTTCTGGCACCGCGGTGCCAAAAATTCTGCCCACAATCACCTTTTAACCGATCGGCGTCGTGACCTCAGATTTTGGCACCGCTGCACTAGTTTTGCTGGCACTTCAAAATCTAATTTTCTAGCCCCTTTTACCATTTTATATTCCTCATATATTTACACCATAATATTTTCCACATAATTCTAACATTACAAGATCCTTTTAATCCTTTTTTATACATCATAAAAAATACACAAAAATTTTCCTCATATAAATCTAAATCATGTCTAAATACTTCAGTTTATAAAATATAACTTTACACTTTAGTTCTTTACCAATCACGTTAATACTAAAGCCCAAAATTTAACACCCTAGGTGTTACAACAGTGATGGTTCAAATTATAATACCTCACAAATGCATGAGTGTATAGCAGCACAGTGTACGTGAGCAAGGGTCGATCCAATAGAGAATAGTCAATTGATTTAATTAAATTGAGTTACTAACCAAAACTAAATTTGAAAAGATAAATTTTGGATTAAAGTAATGTGAATAATAAACTAAGAAGATAATCAGAAATCTAGGCTATAGATTGATATAGGATAGATTGCAAGTGGCAAAGTTCTAGGATTCAAATTTCACCACTTAATGACTCCTCTTGCTATTTGGACATTGGATTTAATTCTTGTTTGGGTTTGTTCTTTCTATGATATGGTGTGTAGCATAATTGAGGTGAAAACCCATTACGATCAAGAAATGTGAACCAAGTAAAATGGTTGTGTTGGGTGTGCACCTTAACATTCTAGTTTTGTCATTCAAGGAAAATCATGGTTGTGCATTAGGCATTAGGTTTGTGCCTTAATCATGCATAGACAATCAATAAGATTTTTGAAATTGGTGTTCAAGTAATCACACAAATCAAAAGATTAAAATAAAACCCATGAATAAAAACATAGACTTGCACTAAATAATCAATAATCTACATAACAAGGTTCATCAAAAAGGGCTACATCTTTACCCTAGAAAGACGGAATTAGTTCATAAAGAAAATAAAAGAAACTCCCTTCATGATGATCTTTATATTATATTTAGCCTTCTTGAATTACCTTTGCTCTCCTTGAGTCCTCTTTTATTGCTAGATAAAATCTCATAAGAGTAGCCTCCAAGAAAACCCTAGACTCCCTCTGAAAAGCTTTCCAAAACTACTAAAAACAGGGCTTAAAAGCATAGCAATTCCACATAATTAAAAACATATAAAATCTATAGTTTGATCATCCATTGGCGCTTGCGATGCCACCACACTATCCACTTTTGCTTCTTTGCATCTTCAGCTCTGCTCCCTTGCTGCTGTGTTTGCCTTCCTTCACTACTTTGCTACTCCATATTTGCTTGCTTTCTCTCCTTTTCTCCATGCTTCCACAAACCTAAAAACATAACAAAAATATATGAAATTAACATAAAACTAATCAAAGATTGCATGGAATTAAGCTTGAAAATAAAAAAATATAAGTAAATAAAATTCACTCATCAAGAGGCAATCTTAGGAAGAGATTGAGATTCAAGAAGAAGAAGAACTGTAACCTGAAGGGTCATCATAACTTAAAGGGGAGCAACCTGAAGAGGAAAGAAATGAGCAAATAGTAGCAAAAAGAAAAAATAAAGATGTTGAGAAGAAAAGAAAGAAAAGGAAATGAGAATCAACAACAAGGAAGACAAAGAAGAAGAAGACGAAATGTTCTTCCTTCAAAGAAATAAAAGATCCATTTCTTAAAAGAGCTTCAAATTGATGAAAGAAGATGAAGAAAAGAAGATCTATCAAGCTCCATCAAATGATAAGTGGTTTCTTGACACTGGATGAAGGAGAATAAATTCAAGTCAAAGGCCAAAGAAGATAAGGTAAGTGTAGGAATGATACTCAAATATTTTAATATTCTATCATAAATTGCATTTAGAATCTTATTTGTCTATCTTTAACATTGATTCACTTATGCATGAATAGGATTTTATAATTTAGATTAGAATAAATTAAAACAAATCAAATTCATGATACAAAACAGAAACATACAGAGAAAATCTAAGATACAGCTAGGAAAATTGGAAACAATGCATTATCTAAACAACCAATATGTTTTAAGGATAAGAATGCCAAAGAGGCATGTAATTCAAGATATTGCCATTTAAGAGATAATATAAATAATTATGCTCAAATTGGTTGAAAACTCATTAATCTAGCATTTTGACACTTAAAGCTCTCAAAGAATTCAATATGATTAAAACAAAGAGTTTGCTTTAGTTATTAATAAATTTAACATAATGGAGATGAAAACTAACAAGATCTAGATGCTTCATTCATGAAACTTAGAAAAAGAAAACCTTCATATAAGAAGAAAAAATCTAAGTAATAAATGATTTGTTCAAAATGATGAAGTGCATATTACTTTCATGAAAAATCTAGAATCGCAAGTGCATGCTACTTTGTTATAAAAAGGATTTGTACTGATTAAATTATTGCATAAAGATTACATTTGCTTGATTCTACTAATGAAGAAAAAGTGCAAGAATTTCTTAAGTGTATGCAAGAAAATCTTGAAGGTAGTCCATAGAAGAAGGAAAATGATGGAAAATCAAAATCACATTCTTGATCTACAACTTCAGGCTGAGAAAGAATGAAATCAGTAGATCAACAAATGGTGTCAACAAGTGTTGAAAACAAAAATTGAGGTTGAGAATATCATTGATGAGCTTAACGGCAAGGAATTAACAAATGAGTATCAAAGGAGATAAGTTGCTCAACTTGATGTATCTATTTATTGAAAGAAAAAATATGCTTACATTGCCATATACTCTAGATGTCTATGAAATAACTATTTTTGATTTAAATGTATATGAATTCATTATTTTTGAATCAAATAATTTTCAAAACTTAAGATATAAAATAATTAGCCATTAATAGCATTATAGTTTTAATGCATAAGTCAAGCTTATTTGGGAAACTTCACAGTTTAAAGTCTCAAATAGGAATTTCATTCATAGTCATTCCTTTAAGTCTTGAACTCTTGAAATTGAAAAAAATTAAGATAATAACTAGAATCTTAAATAAATGCTTAAGGATTATGTTCATGTCATGAATTATTCCACTCTATGCATTATTCTTATGTAAAAATGTTGTGGTAGGCTTAAATTCAAATCATGTAATGAGAAAATTCAAATGATGTATGTTTGGCATGTTGAGTGCTTATTGCATATAAAATGATATGTTCATGATGCTTAAAGATAATTTGTTTAAAATTATACCAAATTCATTAACTTGATATTAAATGCTTAAGGGGGTAGAGTAGGTTAAAAATAGAAATTCAGAAAACACTAGGAAATTTGTTTCTTGGATGATTACATGATAATCCTTATTAGAATTGTTTAAAACTCACAAGGGATGCAAATACAAGCTCTTATATATGTGCTTAGTATCATGTGAGGTGATCAATGAAATGAATAACTTTGATAAATATGATTCAATTAGACAGATCCCATCTTTTTATTCATTGAGAAAGAAAAGTTTGCAGGTTGAGAAATCATGAAAATTAGAAACTGTATCTCAAAAATCAAGAGGGAGAAAAGTTTATTTAAAAGCAAAACAATTATCAAAATTTGAAAATGGAAGAGAGAAATGGAAATATTCAGTTCTAACACAAGTAATCAGACTTGAGAAACTTACAATGTATGACTTGGATGTTAGACCTTAGGAAATTATATTTTTACATGAGAATTAGAAATCAATGAAAAATATGTAGGACTAGTTTATATTGTACCACCTTACATTGATAAAATTCTTTGACTATCAAATCCTGTATTGAATACTGAGATTGGATGATTTGTTCAATTGATGAGATGCATAAATTATGGTATGAATAGATTTACAAAGCACTTATGAGCGTACAAGGATATTCAAAGGGCTTATGGATTTCAAAGGACAGTTGAACGAGTGTGGCTAGTGTGAGCATGAAAAGTAATATATATTGTATTGATGATCATTAAATTTAGACTTCCCCACTCTATTCAAGTTTCATAATAAAATGCCTTATAAGTAGTAATAATGATGCTTATTGCAAATCTAGTCTTAGATAGGTTAAGAAGTATCTTCATGGAAAACCATTAGATTAAACATCATTATTGATCCAAAGCCTAGACTGGATAAAATTAGCATTCCTAAAGATATTTCTGAAAACTCATTGATTGCTAAGCATGTAAATTTAAGGAAATTGAAGAAGTCTAAGAAATGTTGGAATTAACATGATAATCATAAGAGGAAGTGCTATGTAAAGATCAAAAGTGGTTTGATTTTGTTAAAACAACATAGTGAACTCTAGTTCGGTGATATAGTATAAACATAGATAGTTGAATAGATTAGAGTGCTAAAGCATCACCTAATGAACAACATGATAGAAATATATTCTAAATAGAGAAATTTTTAGTGAATACTAAACTTACAAACATCCCTACAAGTTGCAATCACCAAAGAAGATCAATGAACTACAAACTAATGAGAAAAACAAACACAACAATTAGGATCATCATTATAATATCTTAACTATTGAATGACTGAAATATTATGTGTTTATAATCTTATGTTATTGTGATGTTTTCATTTTTGGGATATAGTGAGGATTATTATGTATTCTCTATGATGAAATTTCAAATACATGATTTTTTTTGGAATGATACGAATCATAGTTTAAAGTCCCTTATGTGTTATGATTTTGAAATGATGACTACTTAACAAATATCAGCATATTTTTAAAGTTTCCAAATGAGAATTACCTAATGTTTGAATGTTGCTCATGATATAAAAATGTTCTTTCGACTGATGTAATTTTTTTATCTCATGTTCATGGTCATGCTTTGTTAGAGACCCAACAAGTATGAATGTATTCATAATTGTGCATGAAATTCATAGCCTTCATGTAGAAAGTGAAGCTTTATCTATTGTTTAAATTACAGTTTACATGAATGTATAAATGAAGTGTCTATTGATGAAATGAAAGTCAAAAAGGGGGAGATAAAACATCTTTTAACTCTTGCTTTCGTTGTTGAGACACCCTAGATTTTGAGGTAAGGACAATCCTTTTAAATAATTAATTTTGGGATTTTATGCAAATGAATAATTAAACTTTTAAAGGAATTATTTATTTAATTAATGTACACATTTGTGGGGATGTAATGACATATTAAATTTTGATTTTTTGAAGGAATTATGGTGGAAATTGGATGGTACATGTGCATAGGCTGAAAGTGCACCGCCAATGCACCAAATTGGAAAAGCCCTAAAATGCTCAACCATCTTCCCACACACCCTCTTTCCCTATCTCTCATGCCCCCTTGTGCAACAGCCCTATTGTAACACCTGGTGGTGTTAAATTGTATATTATTATTAAAAATTTGTAATTCTAAATTTTATATAATGAGTAAAATTAAAATTTTAATTTGGAGTAGGAAAATTTATGAAATTCAAGATAAAATGGTGCATGCTGAATTTAATATGCACATGTGAAAATAATATTATGATTAAATTGCATTTAATAAACCCAAATGTTGGGTATTTGATGATTAATTAAAGAGAAAAATTATGATTTTAATGCATGAGCAAATGATTGAGAAGTTTAGAAAGTTTTTAACATGATGCATAATTTAAGATGGAAATTGATGTGTATATATTTTAATAATTACATGATGCCATTTTAATTATGCAAGAAAATTATTAAATTTTGTGGGTATAATTTATTTGGTAAAATTATATGAAAATTAGTGGAAAGGAATGAAATTAAATTGAGAAAAGATTGAGAAAAACTCAAAACTGTATAAGTCAATTTTAAGAAAATGTTAAATTTGGACAATGGGCCATTTGTGTTTAATTTTTTTAACATAGATAATGGATAAATTAGAATAAATATTCAACATAAGAGTTATAGATATTGAAATTATCTTTCCAACTAATTAATAATCACTTAATTTTGATATCGGATGAAGAAATTATTATCAAAACAGCAAGACTATTCTAAATTGCTAAAAAGTAACAATGTGAATTATTGGGCCACTTTAATTAATTTTTTTGACATATTTGTGGGATTCTTTAGAAAATGTTGTTAACATGAAAGTTATATTTCTTGAAGTTATATTTTTAATACATTAAAATAATGTGATTTGGATATCATATGCAAAAGATATGCTCCAATTACTGAGGCTGTATCTGGTGAAACATTAAGGACGAGATTAAATAGAGTTGTGCTTGCAAAGTGTGACGTATCCTTGTGAAGCACCAGGTCTAAACCTAAATAACCTAAGCAAGAGACGTCCCCACCCCATTTTCTCCCTCGCCTCTCATTCCCAACTAGGGAGAACAATCAAGCCATTTCTCCCATGCCCCATCTTCCATCAAATCCCAACGAAATTGCTTGGGAAAAATTCCCAAGCAAAGGAGAGAAAATTTCCACCCCATTTTTATCCTTTGGGATGTTATTACTCAACAAGAAGTTGCTAATATGTAAGAGGCTGACCTTGCTAAGTTGAGAGGAGAATTCAAGGAAGAGCTTGATTTCATCAAAAGAGTGAAGGTAAAATCATTTCACCAACTCAATTTTTGGTATATGCACGATTAGGCCATTTTATTGATCATTTGGGATGATTAAGGGTGGAACACTTGCTGAAATTTTAGGAAAAATATGGGAGATTGGATTGTGATAAAATTAGGAGTGTAAATAAGATGATTTGGGCATGATTAAAGGACCATATTTGTGGACAGTAAGAATGACATGATGGAGGGTGGAGATGTATGATTAGGACATTAATTTGGGTGTCATGATCTATTTAAATAAATTTGGTTATCAATGGATGATAATTTTTGACTATTTGATGCTAATTTATGATGATTTGTAGCTTACTATTGATGGAAAAATTTCAGATTGAACATATGCATGCTATATGTTTGTTTAAATGTCAAAAAGAGAAGTTGCAACAT
>JAYJMB010005752.1:0-11672 GCA_036873735.1 Pouteria campechiana
CCAATCATTGTTCTATTTTCTTCATTGTTTCTTCATTTTAAAAATTGGTTGTGACTAGCTTGGATAATGAAATTCATGTGTCAAGGCATAACCATCCATTTGGCAAGTAGATGCCTTCGAATTGAGTTAACATCTGATTATCATGCAGAAACAGAATCTGCTGCCATGCTGCTCTCTACAGTCTGAACTTTGCCAGGGAGTCCATAGCCTCCCCCTCCCCCGTAACAACTTGTTCGCATGCTAGTGTGTGAACTTTCTGTACGCACTTCACTATGCATCCAAATCCTGCCATCAACTTCTTCTACGTTGGCATACCTAGTTTTTTTTTTTTTAATGAAGAAAAAAAAGAAACAAAAAGATGCCAAATGACAATCAGTTGATTGTACTCTGGAAACAACATCAGAAGTGATCTGAAATCAAAATTTTCAACGATCCTACTTTTCCACGTAAAAGAACAAAAGAAAATGAAAAAGAAAAAAAAAAACAATTTCCAATTTATGCCAGGGGTCAAAAACAACATGAGCACAGCGGCAATTTGCCCCCATGATCTTAAGTCATCCTTGCTTACCTGACAACAATCTATAATTCGGGACGTCTTGGATACGCGTCAAAGAGACAACAAAAGAAAGTATAATACAACAGAATTTATAAAGCAGAAGAAGATAAAATAAAACGATGACTGTGAGGTAAAAAGCATAATGCATACATACGTACACACAACTTCTGAAAATGTACAGATAAAAATAAAAGGTAGAGATAATAACAGATAAGAAGGAGATGGAGACGTAATTAATGTTTACATTATTTCAATTGAGGATACAACTTCTGCTTAATTTTCTTTAAAGGACATAAAAAATCGGGGTGAAATACCTGCTACTAAATCTATTCCAAACAGCTTATGTATGATACAATACAACATGGGCGTCGCTGAAATACCTGTTCTCTTCAGTCACCTGTGCTGTTACTCTCATTTATTGGCTGGCAAATTGATCAAAAGCACGCAAGTGGCAAGTTGCTACGAAGAATTCGAACACGCAGGGTCTGCGGGTTCTCCCATCACGGCTGGCATATGACTACAAAGAAAGTAACACCCAGGAAAAAGGCAAAAAACGCCACGGGTGGACAACATATAAAAAAAGTCGAGGATGGGCTCAGTTGTTTCAAATAATATACAACCAAACTTTTAATTTGGCTCTGTCGCCCCATGAAAAGGTTCTCCTTGCATGGCTATTCCTATCTTACATTTTGCGGATATGCATTTAAAAATATACTTTCACCTTAAAGTAACAATTAACGAATAATTTTCCTACTGATCAAGAATTCCACATTACAAATAATTGTATCTGTTAATAAGATATTATATTAATCTTTTTTTTTGGCATGAAAAATTCACAATTTGATGTGGGTCTGATTGTTCAGATCACGGCGTCTTATAACTATTTGGAATTATCTTTATTTTTTAGTTATTATCTGTATTTTAATCATTATCATTTTTTTTATTAAGAAACTATTATATTTGTTGTCATCATTTTCAATTTCACTGAGATTACTGTATATTTCAAATGCACATTTCTGAAATGCTCTCTTTGTCAATGCACCCAATGAATTAAACACTTGATCTTCACAATAAAGCATGCTTACTGGAAAAAAATATTAATGAATAGCTTCTCTTGATCATCACATCTGTGTCAGTCTATCTTTTTTTCTACGTGGGCGCATGAACATTATTAGTTGATCGTAGCTGATTTCATTGTACTTGGAGCTTGTCTCTAGTTTATCAAGTATCATGGTCAACCATTAATCAGATGGAACAAAGTTCATAAACAAATTCGTGATCCATGTAGCAAGTGTGTTTCTTCGCACGTGTACGGATTAGAAAGGTTTCATGGTAATCAGATGGAAGACCAACCTAGAAATTGGAAAATTGAACCAGCTTCCTTGGGAAGTCGATGAAAATAAAATACCAGATTTTCACTTCTAGACATCTTTCAAGAAATGCAATGTTACGTGGAAGTGATTTTTGGGCCTTCAACTATACAGCCTAACATTTCCTATTCTTATCAAAATTACATTTAATCAGTTACTTTCTCATTTTAATCAGTTACCTCTGTTTACACATATTTTGATATAATTTGACATTTCAACTGCCTGACAATTATATCTTCATTGTTACTTATTTTTTAATTAGTATTTCTCATAATCATTATTTTTTATCATATCTCATAATTCCCTTTTATTTTCCTCATTTTTTCCATATTAAGAATGATAAAAAGGGGAAATAAAAATATCTTTCTTTTTTTCTCACGGCCAAACATACGTTTTATTCAACAGAAAGATGCTGTGCGACTGACCACACTCGGCAGACAGCCCTGAGATTATAAGGGGATTTGGCAATCCCATGGGCATAGAAGCAGCCAAAAAGGGCCTGGGATCCAGACAAATGAGTACGAGAGAGGCGACACTCATTTGCCATGCTAGCACGTTGTGCGAGGGTGGAACTAGTTGCATTACTCTCTCTCTCTTCTTTTTTTTTTTAATTATCTAATTACTACCTATGTTGAACAGGAAGAAACGGTGGCATTCTTCCTTGGTCTTCTTATTTGGGAAAAAAAGATGCCCCACACAGAAATACAGACAAAACATGCATCGTTTTCAGAGATCTCGTCCCGTTCTTCAGACTATGTATGAAAAAGCCCTTCTCCATTACCCTGACAATCGGTGCCGTCTTCCGTGGTCCTCATCACACTTTCGTCTAAGAATTTTATTCATTTTTGCACACGCCTTAGTCATTTTTTTTTATATTTTTAAAATTCACATAATATATCTTTATTTTCTGTACTGCTATATTTATATATTTTGGTCTTTACATTCAATATTTTCATAAAAAATCTATTTAATTTTTATTCATTTTATTTCCAATCGTTATCCATTCTAATGGACCGATAAAATAAAATGGAAAAATTGAAATTCCCATCTTGCAAAATGTCCCATATTAACTAGCTGAAAGATTTCAATACTGCTAGAGTCAGTGTCGCCAAAATCTAAGCGTGGGTCCAGTTCGGCCTACCGAGCCACTTTTTTTTTTAATAATATCGATGCAATAAAAATATGGATTTTCTATTTAATTATCTATATTTGTATTATGTTATTAATTTTTTTAAGACACAGTGAACTGATCAATCAGGGTCGATTGAGTGGTTTAATCGGTTAGACTACCTCCCGTACAATTTTTATAATACTGATTATTATAACACAAGTTAGAATATTTATACTGCGAATTCCTCTCATTCAATACCCAATTTATCTAGCTATGAAAGATTAATAGCAGCCATTCAATATATATTATTTCCAAAAAATTAAAAGGGCTTCCCTTTAGCTGGCATTTGCATGATCTTGGGCTCAAACTATCACTCAGGCTTTAGACGATTATTCCCGCCAATCTTGCTTATTGCGGTGGCCCACCCATCAATTTTCAAGGAATAAATTCCCGTGGTGCCGCGTTCCACCCATCTACGCTTCTTAGATCCCTCTTCACGTGCACTGCACGTGGCTGATGTGCGGCTGCCTTGACGTCGGAGACGCAAATGCTCTACAGTCTAACTCCGCCAATCGTTCCGAAACATTCGACGCGCGGGGAAAAACAGACCAAACAGCTGTGACGTCCGACCCCACTCACTCGTCCGTCGCAACGAACAGGAACAGAAAGAGCTTTCTGACTACCATGACAAGTGGCAAATTAACAGGTGGATTCATCATGTCCGTTCATCTCGTAATAGCTTTGTAACCAGCGGTCTGCCAAGATTCTGTGAGAAAACTGCATTCATCTGCCCACCTATGCGTTGGGCAAAATCTTCAAGCATGATTAATTGTATTTTTATGCTAATTAAGTGCTAGTCTTCCACGTGTAAAGCACATCCATGCTTTCATCTTGCTTTTGCATATGAAAATATATATACTTCTTGGAGGTAGGGGGATTGGGGGAGTCTTAAATTATCAAAAACATTTGGACTTTTTAAACACTTTATCTGTCCAAAGTTTCTTTTTACTGTGTGGTTGGGTTAGCACTACATTAATTACTTGTGGAGGAGTTTAAAAAACATCCACAGGTCCTCTTTCAAATAGACAATGCCTCCAAATGATGGGTTTGATGGGCATAAACAATTTGATTTTTAGGCTGAAATTGCTCAAAACAATTCCATCCTGGAATGTAAATGTTTGTCTGCGACATCAGAATTTATCAGTCTATTTTATTGGGGCTAGCTTATCCACCGTTTACAGTTTTTAGATGGCAGCATATCAAGTGGCCATCCATACCATGCACTTCTTGGGGTGGGGTTGTGTATTTTGCAAAGTGACACGTATATGCTCTTAAACATGGATATCTCATCTGATAATAATGCCATGGTGCACCCGTACAAATACGTGCATACAAGTAGAAGGAACTCAGACATAGCTAGGAAGAGATTGATATTTTATTTTAGCAAAAAGCCCTGAGCACGTTGATGGCAATGCCTTGTCTACCTGTCCATCCTTCTGGCCCTGTCTTTTCCCTTATTTTATTTCTTCCACAAGCTGTAACTCCTTCAAGGACTTTTGTTATATATGCTTCATCTTCTCCACCTCTCCACCTTCCTCCTAGAGATTGGAGTCCGAGGAAGCTGCAGCATATTCTCAGCCCATCGATGAAAAAGCACTAGACTCTTTCAAGTTTCAAGACAGACAGGCGACGACGGCAGCTGCAATGGGCAACATGGGTCAGTTCGGTGACACCACGCTAACCAAAGTCTTCGTGGGTGGGCTGGCGTGGGAGACGCAGAAGGAGGCCATGAGAGAGTATTTCGAGCAGTTTGGAGAGATCTTGGAAGCCGTTATCATCTCCGACAGGGTCACCGGTAGATCCAAGGGCTATGGATTTGTAAGTGACCAAATCACGCATACTTCATTCATGCATGCAGGCATGCTCTGTCTGTTTCTTGTATACGCAGCATTGCTTGATAAGCTCCAATGTAAGACACCTACAAACATTTTCTGGGCAATGGCCATGTGGGTGTTTCTCATCTGGGCATGAAAATTACATCATGTATTTTTTCAGTGCAATTTGGGTTATCGATGTGTGCTGCAATCTTTGAAATATGGCTAGAGATTGTAAGAAGAAAATGCTTAGGCTTAGCAAGCAAATAAATCTCGAAACTTACAAAAATAGTGTAAAAGAATTCATGCAGTATGCGGCTGACTAACTTAGTTGTAAAATAGTTTTTGATGATGATGATGATGTGTGCTGCAATCTTGAGCTTCTGTGTGATTGGTGTAGGTGACATTTAAGGATGCGGAAGCTGCGAAGAAGGCCTGCGAGGACGCAACGCCGGTTATCAATGGACGAAGGGCCAACTGCAATCTTGCTTCGCTTGGGGCGCGCCGGCCTAGATCGGCGTCCGATACGCCTCGTTCAGGTATATATTCTGATATCTCTAATAAAATTAGTGTTTATTTGCAAAATAGCTTGGAGATCATGGCCATATTTAGTGGTCCAATTTTCAAATATATGAAAAATGAGTCACGTTGGGACCATTCTTCAACTGGGCTCTGAAATCACTGTAGATCCAGTTGGTTATTTGTCGTCACGCTTCCAAAAAAGCATTAAATATATAGATATATATTTTTTATTTGGCCCTTTATCTGACAAGGCATGCATGTTGAGAGATTTACCCATTAGCCCTCATTTATGAGGGGCAATTACAACGGAACACCTGAATCTTGCAGCGGTCAGTGTCGACTTCAAACGTACAGATTTGACTGCTGTTAGCCCGTAATTGATGTATTTCTTAATTGATTTTTATTTCTTACAGACCAGAGTAATAGCAAGGTAAATCCATAATTTTATGCTTAAAGGATAATAAGAAGGTAAAGTTGTAATTCTATTTTTAAAGTGTGGGTTTTTGAAATTAACATATAAAAATTGGGGTTTGACTGCAATTATATCTATCGTCGAAGTTAGGAATGTTGTTACTTGTTACTCCACATCATTAGATTTTGAAAAAATAAAAAAACCAACCTTTTGTACTTTCCAACACTGCTTAAAGTGTTTTCATTTATAAAATGTAATGCTTATTTATATGATTGAAGAAAATGTCATCAGGAGAAGTAAAAATGATGATGGTTAAATAGAAAAATAACTTTTTTACAGAAGATAATAAGAATAATAATGGAGAAAATACGTTTAAGTACCGGGAAAAATAAAATCGATAAAAGAGTGTATATCTAAAACATTGATTGGAACAAAATGTTGGGTAGGCACTGCTCTTTTTATGGGCCATTTGTGCTTAGTTGAATATCTTAATGCATGATTCTAGATGGGAAGATGACCCCAGCAAAACCCATCTTATGGTTCAATTGATCTCAACTGATGAGAAACTTGAATCTCATTTTCCTCATCTTCTTTCACATCTCTTCCCACAATGTGAGGGTGACTCACCGTGTTTCAAGTCGAGTCTACTTGATCACTAGTTTTGGCTTGTGATTCCAGCCAACTTCCAAATTCATTCCTGTGTCATGAGTGCTACTGAAATTCCAACCTTTCAATCGGCAAACCATGAGAATAATTTCACAATCACTCAGTCTTCAGCCACCAACCATACCCCTTAAGGTAATACCTAGTGACAAGTTTGTTTATTGCATTTGAAATTTGGGCTCTCAGCTTGATGGTGTTTTAAACATGTAGGTCCACCTGCTGGATCAAGACCTGCTACTTCTGCTCTACCAAACTCAGTACAGCGGTACTACCTTGCAGGGACATCACCTTCTCCCTACCACCATCCCCATCATGCCATTCCCTTCCATGCATATGGGTAAGACAACAGAATGTCATTTTTCGATATTCTCTGGTTAGATGTGAGTCTTGAATGCATGATTCATGTAGCTTTGAGACTCAAGTCAGTTTCCAATCATGACCAATATGAAAGTAACTCAATTTGTCCTATTTGGTAATTGATCAAATTTCAATAGTCGTTGTCCAAAGTAGGACTAAGTTTTACCAATGCATACAACCAGAATTAGCAATAAAAAAAGGCTAGAAAAGTAGCTCATTTTTAGATAACCATGTTCTTGGCGAGTGGAGAGAATACTCCTATGAGGTCAGGATGAAGAGTATTTTTCATAATCGCTAGCTATGCAATTGACTAAAATGACTTGAACTCATTCTTATGCATTTCTGTCTTTATACTACTCATGGTTGAGCATTTTCTACAATTTGGTTTCCCTCAGGTACTCTCCAGCCTATGTTACCGACATCAGCTACAACCCGGTAAGCCCATAATGTGATTTTCAACTAACTTCAGAAATTATTTACCATTTGTGGTAGAATTTATCAGTTCTTGTCCAGCACAAACACTAGAGTAGAGATTTTTATGTAGTGTAAAGCCCCCGCTGATGAAGTGTGATCATGTTCTATATGAAATGCAGAAACTAAGCTATGCTGGATGCTTCGTGACTGGGCAGTACTCACAGATGTATCCTGGTCAGGGGATGGTGTCTCCCAACGCTGTAATGCCAGTTTATCATCCATATTATCATTTCCCTCAATCCCAGACAATGGGAGTTCCAGCAGCTCATGTCTTCCATTCCACAACAGCTGGGCCGATAACTGCTGTCGCAGCCCTAATCACCAAGCCTGCTGCAATGGCTCCTAGCGCAGGTAAACTAATCACTACATGGTGCCATTGTTAGTTATGCTTTAGTTCTTTGAAGCTTCGTTCGATAAAAAAAAAAATAATAATAATAAAAAAATCCATGTTTACTTGAGTAAATGGTTCCTTAGAGATACAACTTTACTTTGAAATATATCTGCTCGAATGAAGCCAGGACATTTTCATTAATGACTGATATAGAAACGGTTTGTTTGGCTGTGGAATAGGTCCCAAGGTGCAGGTGAAAGTATTAGAAAGGGAGGCCTGAGAGGGAGTGAAACATGAGATGTCTGTTCAAGGATTCTGTTTCTTCTTTCGATTCTTCTTTATTTCTTTTTACCAATCTTTCTGCAGACTGATTGGATTTATTCATTATGTCTAACCTGCATCTTCATTCAAGATGTAAATCGGTAACAAACGATGCCATGTTCGTTTACCCATGTATTTCCTGGTAAACCTTTATTGGCTTCAGTGAAACTTGTGCAACAGATCCTCTCTCTCTCTCTCTCTCTCAGTGCAACAGATCCTCTCTCTCTCTCTCTCTCATTTTCAGCATGACTTGAAATTATACAATATACAAAATATTTTGGGCTGGCCTTTGAGATGATCATTATGATCATACCATGTACCAATCATTTTGTGTTCGCTTGAGGAATGCTGCTCCACGAATTGCAAGAAGTAAAAACAGATTTTGTGGTCTGCATTTTGAAACAGGATTTCTCATGACTGTGGGAGATCCATTGGTTTATATCTGGTTGAATAACCAGTTGTCCTTTTCTTACCAGGAAACCAAATTTGAAAATAAAAATAAAAATATTGTGTTATCCATCATGTGATTAAAGGTTGGGTCTCTTGAAACAGTTAAGGATCTTCCTAAAAAGTGAAACGAAGTCCAGAAAAATCATGTAAATTGGCACCCTCCTTCCATATGTTGGAAAGAATCAAGAACTGCTCCTAAAGCCTAAGCAATAATAGGAGACATTAAGTCTGATCAATTAAGCCTTAAAATATTTTTTCAATGCTGCCTTATGCTGTAGCATGCTTTATATATACTCTTATAACAATCAGATCACGGCGTATCACCGTGACAACAATTATAACTGTGGTTGCGCCTAACCTCGATAAGGCCAATGCGCTGTTATAATAAAAATTATCCAAATTGAGAATTACGAGGTCATTGTTACTGAAGTGTGGTAATTTGTTAAGGTTTTGGTGGGCTTAGGCTATGGAATGGGACATTGGTTGGACAGAATAACCTCGGTTTTTCGGCATTTTGGTTGAACTTTCAACATTCATGATCAGAGTACAATCTTGTAGGGATCAAAATGGGCATTGCAAGCTGTTTTTGAAGGATCTTGAACGGTCGAAGCCATCAAGACTCCAACCGTCATCAGCAACAGTCTGCAGTGAGTTGCAAAGACCTATAACATCTTCTCGATCAAGCTTGTTTAATTCTCCCAATTCCTCTCAATCTCCTGCTACTCCTTCATTTTCCATCTCCTTTGCTTTCATTTCTCTCCATTTTCTCCTTTGATTCATCAATTTTATTCAATCAACAATCCTCTGGAAACCACTAACGCCCACTCTGGCGGCCATTCTTTTCAGCAGCTGCTCGACCCAGTTTAAGAGGCTTTGACCTGATGATTTACCATATTAATCAAGGTCTAGATTCCCCACTATTCAGAGACAAAAAACGCCCTGGGAGAAACCACTCCTCCGTTGAGACAAACATGACCAAAATCAAAGCATCTGTCAGCGCATCGAGCCCTAAGATCAAGGATCTAATCAAGATTTTTGTGGAAACCACTTCTAAATCTTTTACCCCTCCCCCTCATGGTCTCTGTGGTTCGCTTAAAATACATATTTAGAGGGTACCGCCAAACCAGGAGGCCCGAAAATGGGGAGATCTGTGCCTTTGAAGTAGTTGGTCACATTGCCTGTGGGCTACTAGCTCTTCCTTTTGCCTCTTCCCCTTTCTTCCTGACTCCAAAATCCTATTTCATCCTATATCCCATGTCCAAATTCTACCATCGAGGCTCCCATTTGCTGCATTCTTTGGACAGATGTAGATGCCCGCACCATTCAAGGTTGCTGGAAAGCAACGTTGGGAGCCATTTCAAGGGCTGGGATCTATGGGTCACATCAAAATTTCCCGGTCAGTGGGTGCGCTATGATATGAAATTCACGGGGTGAAAATGACAAGACTGCCGAAAATCACAATATATCTCCTATATCTAGCACAATAAAAACCACTTTCCAGATAAAATGGAGATAAATCAAAGATTAATCATCTGGGTAGGTGATGGAGGCAACAGCATCTTCCCCGTCACTAAAAGCCCATTTCCTCCCAACTGCAGAGAAAGCCAGACCCCTTTCTTCCCTACCGCAGAGAAAGTATTGGGCCACGGAAAATCAGATGGACAATGGCCACCAGCGGCACAGAGACTGACAGCGGGAATGGGTTTTGCCCACTACTGGAAATCAGAAACGGCGACGTCGTGGATCACCGGCGGCGGCCTGGGAAGTCTGACCGGCTATGGACAGCGTCGTCGACAGCGGTGAACAGGATCGGTGGCTGGAGGTCAGACAGCGACCGGCAGCATCGATCGGCGGATGTATAAGCCTGAAGATGAACAACGGGAATGAGTTTCTTCCCCAATCTGTCGGAAATCAAAAGAGGCGATCCAGCCGCCAAGAGTCGTCGGACATCGGACAGCCGGCAGAGACGTTCTGGTCAGCGGAGATCAACCGTCCGACGGTCGGAAGGTGGTAGATCTGGAACGTCGGCGACGAGGAAGTAGGCGCGGCAGCGACCTTGTTTCGCATTTTTTGGCTATCAGAAGAGAGGATCCGGCGCGGCGAAGAGTCGTCGGACATCAGACGGCCGACGGAGACGTTCTGTTAGGCGGAGATCAACCGTCGGACGGTCGGACGGTGGCGGCGCAAGAGGCAGAATAATGGGTTTCCTTTTCCCATTTCGTCGAAAATGGAGGTAGTATCCTCGTCGCCTGCGTCGGCGACAGTCGGAAATGGCAGAAGACTGGACCGATTCACCGGAAGAGCAACGATCGGCGGTCGTCAGCGGCAGGCAGGGACAATAGAAGACGTCGACTGCTTGGGCGGTAGCCGGAACTTTACAGAGTCGCCGTGGGAGTGATAAGCGAGCGCAAGCAAGGCAGATGGAAGGCGTTCCTTGCTGATGTGCGGTGCAACCAAAGAGAAAGGTCCAGCAAACTATTTTGATGAAGGCGTTTCAAGGAGGTGAAAGGAGCTTCTCCATGCCGATGCTGACGTGCCGTGTAGACGGGGTGAATCCTTATCCGCGCAGCCAACAACGTTAGGGTAATGTTTCGCTGAGATGGCTTGCGGAGCAGCCAACGTGGCGCGCAGTCAAGCAGATAGGCAAGTGTCTCCGGCTTGCTGACGTGCCGTGCAGATGGAACAAGCTGACGTGTCGTGTCGCTTCTCATCCGCGCAAATGTTAAAACGCGTTTTGCCGTGCAGGAAGATTGGATCCAGCGTTGCAAGTGAACAACGGATGTATCGTGATCGACTAAGATTAATTAATTAATTTCTGGATGATAAATGAATGACAATTTAGTGATCAAGTGATCCAAATCATTCAGGTATCTCAGTATCTCAAAATCCAGTGGTTGAGATTGGTGACACAGGATTTGTGTAGAAATTGATTTGTTATACATTTCCACTTGTCCAAAAAATAATGAGACATAAAAGAGTGCATTGTAAAAATCTAATTTTATAGATTAATTGTATCGTACCTACATTGGACTTGCATATGATTAATCGGATTTTTGGCAATCCACATTAATAAGAATATTTTTATTAATTAATTATTTAAAATATTTAAAATTTGCCAAAGATCCAAGTGAAAATTCCAAAAAGGCCCTAGGCGTGGTGTTGTAGCGTAAATTGGAAATGGCAAAGCAAATTTTACAGCTTGACGAAGCTTCTAGTTCGGGCAGCACAAGC
>JAYJMB010005753.1:0-11672 GCA_036873735.1 Pouteria campechiana
GATCCTCTCAATGACCTCAGCGCATTCTGCCACAGCGATTCCTCCTCCTTGCCACGCATGGCCGCTCCCACTGTTTGTATAGCCAATGGGAGCCCACCACACTCTTTGACCACCTCCGCTGCAACAGGTTTAATACTCGGCAGAAGAACCGCATCACCAGTTTTGCTACAAAATAAATCCCAAGCTTCCCCACTAGTTAGTGTCTTCATGTGGATTGTCTTCGCCCGGATTTCATGATGGGCCTCCATTTCACTAGTCACAGCAATTAAGCGGGTGGTTATTGCGATCTTGCAGCCATTTTCTGTGTCTGGCCGTGGAATTCCTACTTGATCCAAGGAAAATGCTTCCCATAGATCATCTAAGATAAGCATGTACTTCACATTTCTCAACCGAGCATATAACCTGTCCCTCCTCTCTTCCATGCTTTCATCTTCACGAAATTCCACCTTCAACATGTTTCCGATCTTCTTCTGGATGGCATTCAAGTTAAGGTCTTGAGACACAGTTGCCCAAATCACCACAGGGAAGTCTCGAGTTCCAGCAAGCCTACTACATACTTTTTTCATGAGAGTGGTTTTGCCGATCCCACCCATTCCTGAAACGCATACAACGCCAATCTCCTCATCATACAAGGCCTCTTCGATCTCCTGCAGCGTTTCCTGCGCAGTGCTCTGCTGTTCAAGTTGGCTAGGGACTGGAAACTCGGGCATCTGCGGGCGGCGAGGGCTGTCAGCTACGTTGTCGAAGACCCCCTTTTGTAGAAGTTGTTCGACGACTTTCATCTTTTTCTCTATCTTTTTCCCCAATTTAAGACGCCAATGGAGATCAGGGCAGCCGCCGTTGAAGCAGCTTCCACCTTGCCTGAAATCGGATTCGATCGATGCCACATCTCGTAAGATATCGTCCACGTCCTTAAGCCAATTCTCCACCAGGGGCTTCTTCGTCTTCCCAACTGATACAGCAACCTGGACTTGGGCTTGAATGTCACCATGCCTGCAACGTAGTTCGCTGGCTTCTGTCGTCAGAGCAGTTACTTTGGTACGGAGATCTCTGGCATAGCTTGTTTGCCGAGAAACACAACCCCAGATGAAGCCTACCAACTTAAGAACTGGATCGACCAAGAATTCCATATGTGCACGGAAGGATAGGAAGAGCCGCAGAGGTGCGTTGAAAGGTTGGCAAATCAGTATTGCAAAGTAGTCTGGTAAGAGGAAAGTAAGGAGTGTAAGATTTGAGAGAGAAGAAATGTAAGAGAATGGGGAAGGACCAAGTGATGCATTTAACGAATTAGATTATACAAGATATGATGCGGGTTATGAGAATTCCAAAATGATTTCTGTGACTAAAATCTGGAAGATGATCTTAGCATTCTATTGAGCTAAATTTTGATGCAAGATAAATAAATAACATTTAAAGATATTTTTAATAAATTAGATAATTTTAAAGTATAGTTATAGTTAGCCCCAGGTTGCTCCTTTAATCTGAAGTACAGAAGCCATTTTGGTGGGTCGGTCAAGAGAAAAAGCAAAAGTTAAAAAATAAACAAGTTTAATTTGTAAACATACAAATAAAATGGTTTGATTTACAATTTTAAAAATATAGTGCCAAATTTACAAAAATCCTCAATGCCAGTTTCATGCGTCCCAGTTTGTGCGATTTCCAGGGATTATGTTCAATTTTTACGCTTTGAGCTTTTTCAGTTGTATAAATCTAGAAATGCTTTTTTTCGCATAATTCTGATTATATAAAAATGCTGTGCAGTCAGGTATTTGCATGCTTTGAATTTTGCTGGAACACATGCGCTTCCAGCATGTAAGTTAAACAGCAGCAATAACATTGGTGTATCAATCCCACTTATATAATATTTTAAATATAATTTGCTTATTTAGTATTAACAATATTTAAATCTGATACTAAGATTGACCACGCTAAATAAAAATCATACAAATTATATATATAACAAAAAAATCATGATGTTTACCCAACCAAACACGTTCTCTCCGTGGCAGAGGCAGCGCGGTGGCTAGAAGGAGAGGTTTAGCTAAGAAAGAACAGGGACCAACCCGGCTATAGAGTCACTGCATAAAAGCCCACACCGTGTATTTCATTGTTCCCACCGTCGAAACAAATTTTAATATAATACATTATATTCATATTAAAAAAATAATCAAATTAGAAAATTAAGTGGGCTACGAATGATAAAATAATTATTTACAATAATTATCCCTTATATTATATCATCATTTTCTTTTCTTCTCTTTTCTATTTTTCACGCTCCACCTTTTTCTAATAGACTATGTTTCTTTTTCCAATACACCAAGTTTTTAATAAAATAAAAACTGCTAGATATACAACCCACTAGCTTCTGCTTTTTTTTTTTTTTTCCAAAATACTGATACTTGACGTACATCATTCCCATCCATGGGTTTGTAATCTAACCACGATCAAGACATTTCAAGAAAAAATATGTCAAGGTCTACAAGGATATATTTTAATAAGAAAAATAGAATGTAAGGGCATTTTTGAAAATTTCTAAATAATCAATTTGTAAGTTTTTTACATAATTTTTAAATTTTAATTTAATATTAACAATATGAGAGCTTTTTGCATTTGCTTCCTTGTCCTTTTAGAATTTTATAACTTTTATTCATAACTATTGATTTTGCAAAATTGACTGCACTTATAAATTTTATTAGCAAAAACACTCTGGCCATTAACAAGCATTAGGGTTCTTAATGGAAGTCAAAAGTTTGACTCATTAAAAGTTTGACCAATCAATTTGAATTGAATTTTATAGCTTATTTAGATATATCAGGGCCATATAATGACATCTTCAGATCATGTCTTGTTTAATTTTGATGGCCAATGGTCAAATAATTAAGTTAAATCTCTAAAATTGAAGATCTAATAAGATATATCCTTAAAGTTTTCTAATAGGTATCTACTTTTTAGACTAAATTTCCATCATCTAACTTACAAAGATTGAGTGGGGCACCATTTAAGGGTGTCATTCATGACCCTAGTCAGGTTTAGATGGGTCAAAACATTCATTCAAAGTTGATCATTCCAGGAGTTAACAAACAAAAATTTGATTTCAATCAAGAACCCCAAAAGCTATCAAAATTTATAAATAAAGATTTTCTTGCAAAATTAATAATTATAAATAAATATGCAAAATAGAAAAATATAGAAAGGTCAATGCAAAAACCCATCATATAATAAAATGTAAGCAAAATATGCGGTCCAAATATAACTTTAATATTTTTTACAAAAATCAAACTTAGTAAACTTTTTCTTTAATGAGCTTCTATAGACAATGATGGGCTCATGATATTTCATTAAAGCTTGACAAAGAATTAACAAACTTTAATGGTCTTTAAAAGACTTTAATACTAAAGTTTATTAAAGCCTATAAAAGAATCAAAGGCTTCTATGGGGTTTAACAAACTTTAAAAACTTTAATTGACTTTAACATAATTTTTATTTATAAAAGTTAAAAGTTAGATTGAAAGCTATTAAAACTTATGAAAGATTTAATGAGTATTAAATAAATTTAATGGACTTTAATAGATTTTAATAAAATTTATTAAAGCTTGTAAAAGATTAACTTATGGATTCTAATAAACTTTAACGGCCTTTAATAAAGTTATGTTACAGTCTAACAAAGTTTATGTAAGTCCATAAGCTTTACGAAACTTTAATGTTCTTTAACGAATCTCAACAAACTCGAATGAACATTAATAAAAGAATTTACGCTTTCACAATGAGATCATTTACACTGTGGATTTGCAATCTGATGGCGCTCAAATGGCTGATTCTCGTGTCTCTGTTTTCACTAAAACAAGTTCTGGTGAATTCAGTCTTAACATGAGCGTTCTATTGCACTGGGGCCCTTCACTCATTAGCTGTGTTCCAGGATGGGCTCTCTGTTTAAGGAACCTGCTTTACCATTTGGAAGCGGTGTCCTTCCGAACGGAGATTTAGTTTAATACACCAGCGCATGCACAAAGGTAATATACATGGCCTGAACGCATGAATTGAAATTATGCCGACAAGACGTATATTTTGTTTTTAGTTAGGAACATCTGGCTAGCTAAATGAATCTGATTATTGGTGTGTAGGAAGGTTGGTGAGAATGAATACAGTCCATCCGTATGCATAAAAAAGTCTTGGAAAAAGGAAAGAGTAAAGGACTATTAAATTAACAGACCATTAAATTAAGAGAGAGAGTAAGAACCTGCTCGGTAGTCTTTCAACAGTGAATCTTTTTAATGCTTCAACAGGGACTTCAGTAAGGCCGAATCCGTATGAAAAAGAGTCTGAAAAGAGGAAAGAGTAAGAAGTGTTAAATTAACAGAGAGAGAAAAGGAGAGATGAGTGTAAGGTGGAGAAAATGGATGTTGGAAAACCAGCTTACTGGTCTTTCACCAGCGAATTGTTTTCCTGCTCTAATGAGTGTTGAGAAAAAAGGGTTACAAAGATTTTATCGCAAGTAGACTTTGTCGAGAAAAACGAATTACAATGGTTTCATCGGAAGGTGGATAACACAATTTACACACTCATTTCTCACTCTTTTACAAAAAAGGAAATAAACTAAGATCTAACAAAGGCTATTGTTTGGGAAAGACGCTAAGGAGGAACTGATGCCAAAACTGCTCATGACGACCTCAATTGATGAGTTCATCTTCACCTCCCTAACCATCACGTATCTAGTAATACCTTATGTCAATGTATTTTGATCTAGAATGAAAAGTTGCATTTTTACTGAGGTGAATCACACTTTGATTGTCACAATGTATGACATAGTTATCTTGCTTCTGTCCAAGTTCTTATAGGAATTTCTTCATCCATAAGATCTCCTTGCATGCTTTTGTTATTGCAATATATTCTGCTTATGTAGTGGATAAGGCAACACACTTCTGCAATTGGGATTGCCATGCAACTGCTCCCCCTGCGAAAGTTATTAGTTATTCAGATGTGAATTTTCTGGTATCCACATCTCCGCCCAAGTCTGCATCTATAAAACCTTCTAACACAAGTTTACCATTGTCAAAATATAAACATGTGTAAGAAGTACCTTTTAGATACCTGAGTATCCATTTGACTAATGCCCAATATTCCTTTCCTGGATTTGAGAGAAACGGACGGACTACACCAATTGCAAGAGCAATATCAAGTCTTGCACACACCATTACATATATTAAACTCCCGATTGCTGATGAATATGACACATTTTCATTTCTCTCTTTTCTTTCTCACTTGCCGAACATTTTTTAACACTGAGCTTAAAATGACTAGCAAGTGGAGAGCTTACAGGTTTGGCACTGCTCATATTGAATCTTTCAAGAACCTTTTCAATGTATTGTTCTTGAGATAGCTAAATTTTGTAGTTTTGTCTATCTCAGAATATTCTCATTCCAAGAATCTACTTTGTCAATCCCAAATCCTTCATTGCAAAGGACTTGCTTAACTCATTTTTCAGCATGTTAATTTTGGTATTATCATGTCCAACAATTAGTATATCATCAACATAAAGTAAGAGAATAGTAAAATCACCTTCAATGAATTTTCTTATTTAGACACAATAATCTGTGGTGGTTCATTTGTATCCATTCTGGTTCATGAATAAGTCAAACTTCTTGTACCACTGCCTTAGTGCTTGCTTGAGCCCATATAAGCTCTTCTTTAGTCTGCATATGAGCTTTTGTTTTTCTTTGACTTTAAACCCTTTAGGCTGCTCCATGTATCTCTCTTCTTGCAAATCACCATGCAAGAATGCAGTTTTCACATCAAGCTGTTCAACCTCAAAGTTCATACGAGCTGCTAATCCGAGAACAATTCAGATGGAAGACATTTTTACCATAGGCAAAAATATTTCATCGAAGTCAATGCCTTTTTTCTACTCGAACCCTTTCACAACCAACCTTGCTTTGTATCATGGTTATGAGCTGCTTTCTCCATACTTCAATTTGAACACCCATTTGTTTTCAAGTGTTTTCCTTTCTTGAGGCAATTTCACTAAGTCATAAGTGTGATTATCTAGCAGGGACTTCATTTCTTCTTGCATGGCTTTTATCCATTTCACCTTGTGCTGACTATCCATTGCCTCTTGATAGCTTTTTGGTTCTCCTCCGTCAGTGAATAGCACATATTCAGAAGGGGAGTACTTGTTTTTCAGTTTTCATGCTCTACTAGACTTCCTTTGTTGAGGTTTTGATGAAGCCTACTCCATGTTTGGTTCTAATTGATTGTCGGCAAGTCGTCAACATCATCTTCATCGAGGTTTGGTACCCCTTCCCCATTATTTTGGTTTAATATACCTTCCTCATTATGAGATTCTAGAGTTGTTTCTTCTTTCTCTACTTCTGGAATGGCTTCTCCATTACTAGAATTTATTGGCAGAAAGACTGGTTTTAGAGTTATTGGCCTCTCATTCGATGGTTGAGGTGCATCAAACTTCTTAAAATCTTCTATCGTTTGATCTTCCAAGAACACCGTTTGATCTTCCAAGAACACCACTTCTTTGCTTATGATGATCTTTTTATCGATAGGATCCCAATGTCTATTGTCAAATTCTTCATGGGCGTAACCCACAAAGATGCACTGCTTTGCCTTTCCCTATAGCTTGGTTCTTTCATCTCTTGGGATGTGGATAAATGCTCTGCAACCAAACACTTTTAGATGCCTATAGGAGACATCTTTTTTGGTCTAAACTCATTCTAATACATTGCCATTGAGTGGAATTGAAGGTGATAGGTTGATCAAATTAACCGCTATTCTCATTGCCTCCCCCAAAAAGGAGCTTGGAAATTTTGCATTGGAAAGCATGCATCTGATTCTTTTGCAAATGGTTCTATTTATACTTTCTACAATGTCATTGTGTTGTGGTGTCCTTAGCACAGATCTTTCAAGTCTAATGCCAAAGCTTTTGCTGTACCCCTCGAATGCTCCTCGATGCTCTCTACCATTATCTGAGCGAACATACTTCAATTTTCTGTCAATTTTCCTTTCGACCTTCACATAAAATTGCTTGAAGATTTTCCACACTTGGTCTTTAGTTTTCAAAGAAAATGCCCATACTTTTCTAGAGTGATCATCAATAAAAGTCACAAAATATAATGCACATCCAAGTGATCTGGTTTGCGTCATGCAACCATTAGTGTAAATCGAATCCAAAATATTTTCCTTTCTAGATGATTCAGTGTAACGGAATGCCACTCTTTGTTGCTTTCCTATAATACAATCAACACAAGTAGGTAATGATGTACCTTTTATTCCTAATAGGAGTTTTTTTCTGGCAAGGATTTTCAGTCCCTTCTCATTCATATGACCAAGTCGTTTATGTCATAGCTCAATCGATACTTCTTCATTTGTTGTGTTTATCTCTCTTCTACAAAGTTTTGCTTCTGTGACATAAAAAGAGGCATCCTTCCTTCCCTTGGCCACCACCAAGTTGCCTTTGGCCAGCTTCCACTTTCCTTCATAGAAGTGGTTGATTTAGCCATCATCATCGAGCTTTCCAATGGAAATCAAGTTGAGGCGAATATCAGGTACATGCCTCACATCTTTTAGCAATTACCTGCATCCAATGTTAGTTTTTAAATAAACATTATCGATGCCGATAATGTTGGATGCTCCATCATATCCCATATGTACACTGCCAAAATCACCGCCAATATAGGATGAGAAGAAGTCTTTTCATGATGTGATGTGGAAAGGGTTATAATGACCTGACGCTCCAGCACATATTGTCCGCTTTGCCTAGTGCATCCTTACCAGGAACTTCACCGGACTCACAGATTTGTCCCTTCTGGAGCACAGTGCATCCTTAACAGGAACCGCACCAACTCCTCCGGGCCTGTCCTTCACCCGCCCAAAATGGATGATACCTTTACAAACCAAGCCTCACATATTTAGCCCAAGATTCCCTCCCTCACCCAGGCGATGTAGGATATCACATTCACCCCTCCTCAAGGCTGTCATGTCCTCATGGCATACACCTCTGCAAACTGTTAGGAGTCGGCTCTGATACCATCTGTAACGCCCCGCAACCCCCACCTTATGTGTTTCAACTACGCCACACCAAAGCTAATGCGGAATACTACCATTTTCCTTCTTCTTAAAGAAAATCTTATCATAACCTCACCATTTTCCTAATTTTAAGAAAAATATCTTGCCTAAAATCTGGTAGTCTACCTTATATGATGGACATTTATACTTGATATACATATATGAAATTGAGTAAAATGTATATTTCTATAATCAAATGACAATAATTATATCTAAAACACCTACACCCATACTCACATCTCCGCCCAAGATTGCATTGGCATGTATTTATTTATGTTCTAGTTTTGGGAACTCATGGTTCCTATATAATTTTTATTCTCTATTTCTGCCTACTTAATGAATTGTCCGGACTCATGTCTTTTTAATCTATTTTTTAGCTGACAGGACAAGTAAAGAATTCCAACTGTGGGTTGGGATTGGCAAGCAAGAGTAGAAGATATTTTAATGGTATATTAGAATGTTGGATTGGAATCCCATTATGTAGTTATGTATGATTGTATTTTATTTCAAATAATGTAAACTAAATGTAATGGCATGTCATAGTAATTATTCATGATATTGTCGATGGATTTGTATTAATCCTGGGAAATGCATTATCATCATGATCCAGTTCCGATCTTGAGCGGAACTGTGAATATGGGTGTGGGTGTTTTAGATATAATTGTTGTCATTTGATTATAGAAATATACATTTTACTTAATTTCATACTTGTATATCAGGTATAAATGTTCATAATACAAGGTAGACTACCGAATTTTAGGCAAGATATTTTCCTTAAAATTAGAAAAATTATGAAGTTTTGATAAGATTTTCCTTACGAAGAAGAAAAATGGTAGTGTTCCACATCGGCCATGGTGTGGCGTAGTCGAACGCATTGGGTGGGAGTGTAGGGCGTTACAAGAGGCTCCTGAGCCAATGACCCAGGTTGAATCTTGGTTTGCAAGATTGGCATGATTGTCATCTAGAATGATGACCACCTCTTCTGTGACTGTTGTATTGTCATTTGTTTGATTATTGTCTCCACCTCTTTTGTCTTGATGTTTGGATTATTCTGCCTTCAACTTCCTGTAATCTTTGATGAAGTGTTCGAGTTTTCCGCAATGGTGACACCCCATCTTTTGTCTGAAAGTTGACTTTGAGCGTCCTCTTTATCCAAGAGAATCTCGACTTTTACTTCTTCCGCGCCATTCTAACTCATTTTGTTTGTTGGCAACAAATGCATCTGGCTCCAAGTTGATTCCTTTATCTTTTCACCTGGTTTCCTCATTTAACACCCTGTCGTTTACCATTTCCATGGTAAGCTTACAATTGGGAGTAGAGTTGCTTAATGACACAACTAATGTATCCCAACTTTTGTGTAATGACCTCAAAAGTAGCAATGCCTATAGTTCATCTTCTAATGTCATTTTTATATAATTGAGTTGATCTACCAGGCCTTGGAACTCAAGTGTTTTGATATGCTGGTCTCATCATTGTATCTGAGGTTCACTAGCCGTCGCATTAGATTTGCTTTATTCTGTGCGGTTGTCCTTGCATACATTTTCTCCAATTTTTGCCAAAGCACATATGCATCGTGTTTATTAGCAAAATTCTAAAACATACTTTTATCGATCCATAATTGAATCTGAGCAGCACACTTTTTATTGAGCACCTCTCACTCATCGTCGGACATGGTCTCTGGTTTGCCACCTATTGTTGACGTTGATGTCGATGTTAGTATTGCTATAGATGCATCATCTGTCGTAGCTTGTGGCATTGGAGCACAAGCTACAATAGGTCTCCACAAATATTTGATGTAGAGAAGATCCTCCATCTTTGGCCTCCATGTCACATAATTGAATGCAGTCAGCTTGATCATGTTACTAGTCTCCTCCATTTGATTAACCTGGCTATGATACCACTTTGTTGAGAAAAATGGTTTACAATAGTTTTATCCAAAGGAGACTTTGTTGAGAAAAATAGGTTACAATGGTTTCATCTGAAGGTGGATAACACAATTTACACACTCATTTTTCACTCTTTTACAAAAGAGAAAATAAACTAAAAACTAACAGGGAGACCACTATTTGGAAAGGACACTAAGGAGGAATTGATGCCAAAACTGCTCGAGACGAGCTCACTTTTTAAGCTCATCTTTACCTCCCTAACCACCTTCGTTTAATGCATTTTTCGACGTTGCTGCTGCTTTCGACGCTCCAGCTTTCGGCGTTGCTGCTTTCGGCGTTTTGGCGCCGCCTTCTGTATTGACAGCTTCATCATAGTTGAAGAAAACCATCGCTCTTGTTTAACATTTGCAATTGGTAGCATTTAATGCACATGTTGTTGCCTATCACCTCACCATTTTTATCTCCAAATATAACTTATAAAGAGACCCACGCGTCTGACTTTAGAGCTTAATTTTCGATGGCTTTTGGCAGCATATTCATGTCCTTCCAAATATGGAGGGACCCATCAATGGAGAAGATTGCAGGAGGATGAGATGAAAGTAGTTATGCTAAAAACCTTACAAGACGTTGTTGGATAAATAATCCCTCTTTGTGTAAATTAAATGGGCAATTACAAATCCAATCAACCAAATAATCAAACTTACAAACACACAAGAATTTTTAAATGAAAAATCTCTCAATGTGAAGGGAAAAATAACAGGACCTAGTACAGTCAAAAACTTTCACTATAAAATAATGGGATCACAAACTATGTTCTTCTCTAGTAAAAACTAGAGGATTTCAACATAACCACAAAGAAGGATTTTAACAAGATCAACAAGAAATAACAAGGGTAGATCTCACCAAGCAGAACTAGAAGCTGACTCTGAAGAGGTTGAAAACGTCTCTCCTAAATTCCTTGCTTGATGGCTTAAAAGGATGCAGCAATCATCAAAACTCTTTTTCCAATTTGAGAAGACTTGGGAGAAGAAGAAGGTTGACGGAATAAAAGACAAATTCCTAAAGCTGCCGCACAACCTGTTTTCAAATTGCTTCTATTTTTCTGGTCATACGTGAAAGGGTTTTCAACCCAATTAAGTTTTGGTTATGGGCCGTGCGCATGTGAAGTTGGGGGGCCAACCTCATATGCCTCCACATGGGAGGAAAAATACCGCCCAACAGATGTGAGCGTCACTTCTCTCCTGAAACTGTTTAAGGGAAGAGAGACAGCTCCAGTGCGAGATCTAGAAAAGACCGTCAAGGCAGTGTAGAATTCAAAAGCAAAGCCACAGAGAAAGCAAGGAATAGAGAAGGGGGGAAAGGGGAAAGATAATGGCAACCCTGCTTTGCCATTTGGAAACGATGTCCTTCCAAACGGAGATTTAATTTAATACACCAGCGCATGCACAACGGTAATATACATGGCCTGAATGCATGAATTGAAATTATGCCGACTAGACGTATATTTTGTTTTCAGTTTGGACCATCTGGCTAGCAAAATGAATCTGATTATTGGTGTGTTGGAAGGCTGGTGACAATGAATACTGTCAATCCGTATGCATAAAAAAGTCTCATAAAAAGGAAAGAGTAAAGGACTATTAAATTATCAGAGAAAGAGAAGTAAGAACCTGCTCGGTAGTCTTTCAACAGTGAATCCTTTTCATGCTTCAATAGGGA
>JAYJMB010005754.1:0-54755 GCA_036873735.1 Pouteria campechiana
TATATATACAGAACATTATCTAATAATTAAGGAAGGATTGTCCATGAAGTGGAAATGAATTCAATGAAAGGAAATTTTTCAGGAATTGAACTAAGGCGGCATTGGATAAGAATGCCAATATTGATAATACTATGAAGATTGAAAGGATTATGAGTTATAAGAATGTATTAGCGAAAAGGTTTGGTTATATGTTAATACCAAATGTGGCCCATGAGTGAAATTGACAGTAATTATTTTCACATTGACAATTTAGAAGTATTACTATTGTCATTGAAATAGTTTGGTTGATGTGTATATAAATGATTAATAGAGTGGGAAGATCAGTGTTAATGTAAATTTTTTGATGAAAATCCAATAAAGACTAATGAAGAAATGACATAAGATTTCTAGCAAATGATGATTAATAAGTATCTTCATCCGTGGATTGATATTTAAAGTTTTGAGGTTGAAACTTTTTGTAAGGAGGGAGGTCTATAACACCTTGGGTGTTAATTTTGATAAATTGGTACTTGAATATTTGAGTATGTTGAAGTTATTTCTAATGTAACTAAAAAAAGAAAGGAATTAAGCCAAGGAAAATTTTAAATCATGATTTCAGTGATGGATTAAGATGGGAAGAAATTATTCTAAAATAAAACAATGCAAATGATTTGATTTTAATTATTTGGGGCATAATTTTTATGTATTAGATGATAATATTCTATAAAAATATTAAGATTAAAAGTATATGAAAAAGGAATGTAGTGAAATAGAGGGAAAATGGATGGAAAAAACAAAGGAATGGGGGCAAGCAAAACTAGCACCACAGCGTAGATCAGTGAGAGGCAGGTGTGGGCAGAAATTTTGGCATCATGGCACTGAAATTTGAGGCTGGGGCACTGGTGCCAGCTGTTCGATTTTAAGGGACATTCAGCCCATTCCTTTCTCTCTTTTTTTGGTTTCTTCTTCCCTTCTCTGGTTCCCACGCCTTAGCCATGAAAATCCATCCCCTTAAACTCAATTTTTCTGTGAATTAGGCTAGAATCCTTACAGATTTGCATGAAAGATCATGGGTTTAGGGATTAAAATTCCAATTTCTTGCTAGTTATGGTTGGTTCCATGGATGGGAACCCTATTGGATGTGATACATGGTGGATTTTCAAAGATTTGAAGTGGAAGATAAGGAAAGACGGAAACCATGCTTGGAAAATTAAGGTAAATCTCTTCTTTTCATTTGATTTCATATCTTTCATTGTTTAGGGTTTGGAACCCATTTTCTAAATAGTGAAATGGTGGGATTTACATGGGTTTTATGTTATATTTGATTAGGGAATTTAATCAATATATGAATTACAACATGTTTAACATGATTTGGGCATAAGAATTCATGATTTCACATGATTAGGGTTTTCTGAATAGTAATTTTGGGGAAGATGATGGGTGTTTATTGTTAATTTCACATGGAAAACAAGTAAAACATGCCTTGTGATGAATTTGACATGATTTAGACTTGGAAAATCATGGTTATGCGTTAACCCATCTGTGAATAGTAACCTTAGGGTGAAAATTGGTATGAAACTGTGTAAATCGATAAGGGGATTTGATTAATAACTTGATTACAATGGTTGTGGCATGATTTAAAGTTGATTAAATTTAATTATGCATGATGTATTGCTGCAAATAGTCATTTGTGAATAGTAAGCATGGGGGTTTTGGCATAAAAACATAATTATGCCTAGTTTAATTGAGTTATAAGCGTGATAAGCATGTTATTAAGGTAAATTTGATGTTGAATATGTGATGAATCATGATGCGTATTTGAGAATGAAAATCCCTAATTCCATGTTATAGAACAAATTACACTTAATGAATGCCTTAGGCGTTAAATCATTTGTCTATTGAACTATTCATTTGAAAATGAATAGTTCAAAGTGCTGTGTTGCACTCTAAAGATAGCTATGCACTTGAAAGGTAGATAGGTTTAATAATGACTGATGGTTTGATAACCTTGTTTGATTGGAATGTGTAAAATGAGTAATTGTTTGGCTTGATATACATTAGTGAAATTATCTTAAAAATGAATGTGATTATTGCTTTGTACAGGATCATATGAGAAGGATGAAAAGTCATAGAGCCTTAAGAGTGTACGATGATTCATCAGTAGGTAAGTAGGTTTCCTTTCAAATGTATTGCTGAAAAGGGATAGTAATTATCTCATTGGTTGTATTTATTTGATTCCGAGCATAGATTTATTAATGGAGATTGTGGACATCCCATAAATCTTGGTTTTGTAATAAATGAAAATGGTGTGTGGATGATGTGTAGATTGTTGCGAATAATTAGGTCCCAAATATCTTGTTATTATTAAGTCAGTATATTGGGATAAAGAATATCCCAAGATTCATTATGTGAGGATTGAATAAATATATGTATTAGTGGAATGCTAAGCATTCCATGGTAGGGTATTCGTAAAAAGATGATGGGGTATGTGGATGCTTGTAAGGTATAATTGATATGTAGTGCCCAAATGGCATAGATACAATAGTACAGATATGAGGGATCCAAAGTAATGGTATAAATGGATATATGGTGCCTAAATGGCACATATATGATGTGCCTAGAGTGGCATATGTGTAATTCATATATGTTGTGCCAGAATGACACTTTTGATATGGATTACCTACATGGCTCATATATATTAGGTCATATGATTGTGAATATGTTGCTATTTTATTATTGTTTTCTATTATGCCTACTTGACTGAGTTTACTTAGACCCATGCCTTTTTGTTTAATTTTTTAGCTAATAGGCCAGGTGAAGACTCCCAACTGTGGATTGGGATTGATTAGCATGAGTAGAAGACATTAGATGAGATTGTAAAATGTTGGGATTGGGACTCCATTATAATTTGTAAATGTAATTTGATTGTGAAATTGTATAATTGTATTAAATTGTAAATGATGTATATGATAGTATAAAGGCATGTCATATTACTGATAAATGTATTGGATATTGAAATGAAGTATATTATTGCCATCATGGGGCAAAGTAGGTTCTGGGCTATGGGTAAGTTGAAATAGTTTAGTGAGTTATGGTTAATGTTCTTGTTTAATCATTATGTTATTATTAGAAATTATTGATATGGATGTTATAAAATTATATGATGATTGTATAATAGGTTTATATTCACATAATCTAGGGTAGATTTTGTCAGATTTATGATAGAACATTTCCCTTAAAAGTAGGAAAATTGTGGAGTTATGGAAAAATTTTCCTTAAGAAGAGGGAAATGGTAGCATCCCGCATAGGCCCCATACAAGATGGCCAAAATTCATAGGGTGGGTGTGCAGGGCATTACACAGCATGAACAACTTTGTCCGAAGTTAGTTCTGCATTGTTCGAAGCTTGCTACTTTGTCCAAAGTCACTGTAGCTGCTACTATAGCAGTTACTGTAGTAGGGCTCTTGCACTTAGAAACTTTTGCACTTTTGCCACTTTTGTAATTTGGTATTTTTTATTATATTTTTCTTTATAAATCATAATGTAATTATCCACATAAAATTTGCATAAGTTGTTAAGCATGGATATGCAATTTGAATCATTATTTTGTATTCATAAACTCATTTAAATACTCATTCTTTTTCATTCAAAAAGATATCGCTTTGGGGCACTTTAGCATATGATCTAAGGCATCATAAAATGATAAACAAATTTGAAAACAATATGATCAAGATGATTTCTCCTTTTTCTAGAAAATATCTAAACTTATATCAAGATATTTATATGCTTGCATAAAAGATATCCCAATAAAGCTATGATAATTCAAGCATATATTTCTACATTTCAAGCTTCCTATACCAGAAGTATCATTACCATAAATCAAGTCTATCACAAATTTTGTTGTCATCAAAATCATATACCATAATCCTAACACTAACTAGTTTTTGGCACCATTGCTGGGGAAGTTAGCGAAATTACTCAATAATATCAATACTAGTCGAGATTGGTATTAATTTGGTTTTCCTTTTATGCATCGTTTAATCTTTTATTTTTATTATTTTCTTCTTCTTTTTGTTTAAGAGAATTACATTGGTGTGTGGTATGAATTCAAGAAGGCAATCTAGCTGAATTTGATCCAGAAATGGATCATAAATACAGAAGAAGACTGAGAGAATGAAGGACTCATACTGAAAAGATGGAAGACGTTGGTGAAGCTAAAAATCCACGCAAGATCTTGATAGACTATGCTACACCAATTGTTTAGGGTAACACATCAAGCATCAGGAGACCGATAATTCAAGCAAACAATTTTGAGATCAAGTCATCACTCATTTAGATGATTCAGCAATCGATGCAATTTAGTGGGTTGCCAATTGATGATCCAAATAGCCACATTGATGCTTTTCTTGAGATTCGTGACACCATTAAATATAATGGAGTGTCTGATGATGCAAACAGGTTGAGATAATTTCCATTTTTTCTTAGAGATAAGGCTAAAAGTTGGCTTTTTTCTCTTCCTGCAAGTTCAATCACTACATGGACTACCATATGAATGCAGGTATAAACTTTTTACAATGGATCTAGTCCAAATTTTCATTCTATGATTGATGCAGTTATAGGTGGATCATTAAAAAAAATGCAAAAAGAAGCTTACAAACTATTGGAGGAAATGGCATCTAATATTTAATAATTGCCTAGTGAGAGGCTACCAATGAGAAGACTAGTTGGATTGTAGTAAGTGGACACTGTCACTGCACAATTTGTAGCACTGAATTGAAAGATAAACAACATGAATGCTTTAACCATGAAAGTTCAGAGAGTGTATTATGAATTCTATGGAGGAGGACATGCTAGCGTAGAATGTCAGGTAGGAAACACTTTTGCACAATCAAGTGAGAATTGTTGAAGTAAACCTCCTTACTAGGCTTGATTTTAATGATGAACATATCTAACTAGCTATGTTTTGATGATAAGCAAAAGCACATGAGTGAAAGTTTAAACTATTGATTATTATTTTCCAAGTGTGCAGTAATAAACAATATATCAGGGAAATAGGATACGTGGACAACACATTTGAGACTACATCAAAGACAAGATCCACAAATATGTGAAGAAGAAAACATAAATGCTCAAATAAGAAAGAATGATACTGAAACTTTGAAAAAGTAGTGTGTGAAATAACTTCTAGACATGCCTCAAAATATTGCCAAAGTAATTCAAATTTGTGCTCAACTTCAAACAAAGATCAAGGCTTCAAAATGAAGAAAAATCTAAGTTCTGGACTCAAGCAAAGAAATAGACAGTGAAGAAGCAAGTTCGGACATCACATAAATAATCCAAGACATAGAATAAGACTTGGACATTACTGAATAAGAAGCCAAGACACTGGAACTATAAAGCCTTTCTTGGACATAAAATCCAGACATTAAAACTATTAAAAACTAAAGATAAAAGCCAAATGTGTCCAAAAATTCAAGCCTACAAAACCTATGTGTTAAATCCCAGACATAGCCACAACTGAAGAGATAAGTCTGAAATATTAACCTTGGACATAGAAAACTAAATCCCAAACATAGCAAGGATAAAGTTATACGACAAAATGTAACTAACTCCAGTCCAAGTCTAAAATCTTAATTACAGACATGGAGGTCATTTTCGAACATGGCAATTCATTTTAAGACATGATCGGATATGTTATTGTAAGCTAAACGGTTTATCCAAGTATGAAATAATAATTTCAAACATGGTCACTCAATTTCAGACATGGAGAATTGTTTCTAGACATAGAAGAAAGAAGTTAATTGCAAGCCAAGCACCAGTCCATGTCTAAAATTTTAATTCCAGACATGACTGTTCAAAAATCTGACATGACGATTCATTTTAAGACATGGCCAAGTAGTCAGTTTCAAGCTGAGTGAGTTAAATAAGTCCAAAAACCTAACTCTAGACATGGAAACTGAACTCAGACATGGCTCAACAGATCTCAAACATGAATGTAACACCTGAGGTGTTAAAAATGAGGAAACATTTGCAAATTTTTTCTTGAATTATCATTGGAGGTTAAAACATATATAAATGTATTAAGTTGTGAAGGGGTTGTTATGAAATTCCATGTATGGGATGATTATATGCCATTCTACTTATTAATTTGAGAGGATAAATTTCTTATTTTAATGCATCCATATTGATTATATTCATGTGGGAAGAAAATTTTGAAGTTAATTTGTTAAGCACCAAAGTATATTAAAAAGAAGCTGAATAGGAAAATGGTTCACTTATATCCAATTTTTGGCATATATAGAGGATGATTTAGAAAAAGTTTTCAACATGAAAGTTATAGATCTTTTTATATTACCTTTACATTTCATCAATAATCATATGACTTGGATATTGAATGAGAAAGTTAGAGCTAAAATACTACATGTATCTCTAGAGCCTCGTATTGTGTTGGAATAAAAGACGTCACTTTAAGGCCAAATGACTCACAATGGAGGTTAAATCAAAAACTTTGATAACATAAAAGTTGTATATCTTGAAATTATGTTTCTATAGCATCAAGAATCATATAATTTGAAATTATATGAGGAAGTTATTGCCAAAATACTAGAACTGCTCTTAGAAGGCAGTAATTTGGTGTTGTGATATTGATTCAAAAAAGGGGAAATGGGCAGCGAGTTAGTGTCATGACATCGGATTTGGTGATGCGTCGGAGCACCAAAAAATGTGACATTTTTAAATGTTTTGGCCCTCATTTTCTCTTCCATTTAGAACTTCCTTCCCTCTCCCACACCCTAGCTACTACCTAGCCCAAGTATGCCCCATTTTCATGTTGTTTTAGCTAGGAATTGACTCGTTTAGGAGTGTAAAACCATCAACGTGGAATCCAAGCCTAAGCTTCCTTTGTTTGGATGATAAAAGAATGAAGAAATAGCTGCTTTGCTGTAAATGTGGGATATCTTTAGAGATTTGAGGATGGAACTTCATTTATGGGTGGAAATTACACATCAATTTCATGGTAAGTTGTTTCCCCCCTGATCAAATGTAATGCCCAAGGCGTTAGAAGTAAGGAGAAGAAATTGATTGAAAGAAAACAATGCAAATTAATTGATTTTAAGTCATTTGGGGCATAATTTCTATGCATTAAATATTAATATTATGTGGAAATATTATGATTAAAAGTATATGAAAAAGAAATTGCATAAAATGGAGAAAAAAGGGGAAGAAAACAACAAAAGAAGGTGGGCTAGTGAAAGTGGTGCCAGTAGCGAGGTCAATGATATAAGTCAGATAGCCAACTTTTTGGTCATTTTTCTGTCTCATTGATTATTCAAATTATAATTCCTCGCTAGTGTACAGGTGTATAGCAATATAGTGTGCAATGCAAGGGTCGATCCTATAGAGAATGGTCAAACTAACTTAATTAATTTTAGTTATTGAACTATCCTAACCTTAAAAGAATTGATTTATAACTAAATAGACTTGGAATAAAGTTTGGTATAATTTCATAATTTTAAAAACTTAATGGAATGAGAGTAAATCAATGGCTAAATATAGTGCAAAGAGATTTGCAAGATGCAAAGGTCTAGGGATCCAATTTCACCACTAGATGATGCCCTTTTATTAATGGAATGTTGAATTCATTGCCTCACTTGGATTCATTCTTTCAAAAGTAAGATTATTATCATTAGATGTGTGGGTTTAAATCAAGTGTTTTCACTCGTTCCAATTACCTATGGTGTGTAGCATAATTGAGGTGAAAACCCATTAAGCTCAAAAACATAAGAACCAAAATAGTATGGTTTAGCATATAGTCTACCTTAACCACTCTTGGATAATCAATTTAACTCACAATATTAGTGATCAAGCAATAAAATAAATTAAATTATTGCAAACAACATCATGAATGAAACAAGATCATATAGTTATTAATAACCAACATTCCACATAACAAAGAGTATAAAAAAGGGTTACATCTTCACCCTAAAAAGAGAAACTAGTACATGGAAGAAAAATAAGAAGGAACTCCCTTCATAAGCATGGAATTTTGCAAAACTTGATCTCCACTTTTGCCCTCTTGCTTCTCTTCTCTTGCAATACTCTCCTTCCCCTTGCCTCCAAAAGAGCCTCCGAAAAACCCTCAAAATAGAAGTAAAATGTTCTCTCAAAAATCCTAAATTTCCTCCCTAAAAACCCCTAGCTACCCCTATCTACGCCCAGCTATGCACTTACCATAAAATACATAAAATTTTGGTTATCGCTGGCACTGTCAATGCTTGCTTACTGTCCGGCAAGAGATACTCACTCTTTTTTGACCATAACTTCCTCATATGAACTCTTAATTACACAATTCCTTTTGAATTATATAGATAATTTCAAGGGATACAACTTTCATGTTGATTATTTTGTCTGAATCATCTATATATTATATGAGTTGTGGGCCCTGAAAGTGATGCCTTCTGTCATCCAAAATTTCTATCAGCAGAATTAATGTATGAGATGGTTGTAGTATTTTGAACATAAATTCCATGTTTCAAATCCAAATCCTATGATTCTTGATTTTTTGGTTAGGAGGTAAAACTTATATGTTGGACACTTGAGTTAAATCCTTCTTAATTGGTACTAGAAATTGTGTCAAAGTAGTGCTTTGTTTTCACATTCAGCTTCTTCAACTTGTAATCTTCATTTTTCGGTTACTTGTTCATCATCCAAACTCCATTGCTTTGCTCATTTCTCCAACTTGATGTATTCCATAATTTCTTCCATTTATTGCACTTAATTATCTATAAATAAATATACTAAATTAATATAGAATTTACTTATCAAGTAATAAACAAATTAAGTGCAGATTTATTAGAATCCACTACATTTACAACAAAAGAGTATCTAAAACATATGTGAATTTAGGCAATAAAACATGATCTATTATAAGCTCATCAAATGCCCTCAAACTATGCTTTTGATCATCCTCAAGCAAAATAATAATCTAAACTCATGAATTAGTTAGGAAGATCCCTCTCAAACAATCAGTAACATGGAAGACAAATTACACATGTGCATATATCTCAGAAATCACTCAAGATACTTGCCAAGTAATCTCATGAAACCCATGCTTTATCAATTCTTTCATGAAATTAAAATGTGTGTATGTAATGTCAATTTCATGCTACATGCATACTTTTCAGTCGATAATGTGCAAACCAGTGATTCTAATGATCTTCACAAAATATTCCATAATCTTGCTTTTCATAATTCCTTTACATTAATATTGATGACTCTATTCACTTGGATCAATAGGTCTTTGTTAAGCTTGTAATGGGGTTAACCTTGTAATGGGGCCTTGGGTTTAGCTAACAAAGAAAAGGAAGAAGCATTCATAAGGTAAGAGATTATAACTAAATTTTACATGAAAGTTTGCTCTTTTAACTTTTTATTTGCTCTTCTCTTTCTTTTTATGGGCTGTATTACTACCACACCCCCAAACTTTTTTCCTTTTGAGTTAATTGGAATGTGATCCCTTCAATCGAAAGAGGAATCCTTACTAATTCTTTTCTTTTCTTTTTGACATTTTTCTTTTCAATTCCCCAAACTTATCTTATTTGCTTCACTCATACCTCTCAAACAACCATGAGCATAGAATATGTCTCTTAATAGGTCAAACATTGTTTTTCAAGCAAAAAAGGGTTTGATGATGAGGCTAAAGAAAGAAAAGTTGAATGGTGGTTTTTTCACATACTTTGCATATGCCATTCTCTCATAAGGCTCAATGGGAACACTAGTGACATGAATGTACTAGGTTAGCTTGAAAGGCTCAAACTAATCAAAGAATGCTTAAATCACTTTCAATTAAACATGTTATCTAGGATTTTGCCTTGAGGGATAATCAAACAAGTTCCAGCATGCTCATGTCAATCAAAATATATTACTGAATTCACAACATCATCACTAATCCACATATACTTTGCATGATCATAACATAGTGTACTCAATGAAAGTTTCATCAATTATAAAAAAGAAAGACTTTTCATGCGAATTATTAAATCACAAGGTAGCATCGATCCTTCATTCTAAATGATCTGTAATGGTAATTAGAAAACTTAGCATATATTGCTGATTATCAAGAGAGAATCCATCCTTTTTAATTCCAGCATGTTAGTACAATTGCTCTTAGATTTCCTTTAGCCAAGTTTCCAAAAAGTGAAGCTTATCAAAATTATACCAAAATCAAAAAATTTTGCCCCAAAACTAAATACACTTGAATGCAAATCCTTTGCCCCAAAAATGTATACACTTGACTACAATGAAAAACACCCCCAACTTAAACTTCACATTGTCCTCAATGTGAAATAATGAAAAAAGTTTAAGATCAAGGGCTTCCTTAAATGAAGTGCATTCTAGCTTGACATCATTTTAACACTTGTAAGAGCATCTGCAATTCTCTAAAATCAGAATTCCTCCTTCTGCAACAAAAATTTTACACCACTAATTAAAGAAATGCTAAACTAAATGCTAAGCAAATAAAGAAAGTTTAGAAAAAGCTTGGGTTGCCTACCAAGAAGCGCTTGATTTAAGTCTCAGCCTGACTATGGCCTTCCATCTTTGAATTGAAATTTGGCATTTCTGTGATCCGGTTCTTTGAAAGATGGTAGTGACTTGGAAAATGTCGGTGCTCCCAAAATATTGTTGAATAATACAATATCTTCTAATTCATCTCCTTCAATTATGTTTATAGGCTCTTTTGAAAACTCCTCCATAATTCTTTCCACTCCATTCATCTTGAGGTCATTCTTATTCTCTTTGGACAACTCCATTTCCTTGAAAATATCAAAGTTCACTGTATGATCTTGGAATTGCATGAGTGTGTCCTCCTCCATACCTATAAAAGAAGAAGAAACAATCACTGAAAAGCATAAATTATTGCCTATAGATGCATACCTTAAAGAATGAGGCAATTACTCTAGTTTAAATTTTTCTTTAATATCCTCCTTTTCTGAGCCTTCATTAGAATTTTCAATTATCTCACCAGCTTATTCTTATGAAAAAACATCTAAATCCAGAATTTGCTCGTTGCCATTGCAAGGTTTTTCAATAATGTTATTCTTACCATCTCCTAATGTTGTGATTGCTTTCACTTGCTCAAGCTGACTTGATAGCTCTCTAGATGTGTGACTTTACACAGCCTCTGCAATTTGCCCCAACTGAGTCTCTATCATCTTCATGGATGTCTCCACATTCTAGAATCTTGCTTCAATACTTTGGAACCTCATTACATTATTTTGAAACTGAGTCTGGGTTGCCTAGATAAAACTCTACAATGTTTCTTCAAGAGTGGGCTTCTTTGATTGAAATCATGTTTCAGATTGAATCTGATTCGGATCATTGTTCCATGAAAAATTATGATAACTTTTCCAACTAGGATATGGATCATCAAGGGGTGGTTGGTTGCAGAAATTCATCGCGTTGGCTTATCCTAAAAATTCTACAAAACTCTGCTTAGAAGGACAAGCGTTGTATGAATGACCAAAAATACCACAAATAGAATATACTTTAGCAGGAATTGGTTGTTTCTAGTTCATCAACATGGAGCACATCATATTCATTTACTTGGCAAGCTCTGACATCTGCATAGAAATCTCAGTGTTAGAATTCAATTCATACATTTCTTTGGACTTACCTCTAACAATCATCTATTGTGAGTTTGCTCCAAGCATCTCATACAGTTCATATTCCTCTAATCTCTTCTTCCTTGAAATCACAACTCAACAAAAAGAAAGAAAATCAAATAATTAAAAATCCTAAACATAATACAACCCTGAAATAGAAAATTTATAACTAAATTAATTAAATCAATTTGGAACCATTCTCTGGCAACGATGCCAAAAACTTGATGGTTCAAATTATAATTTCTCGCAATTGTATGGATGTATAGCAATATAATGTGCAATGCAAGGGTCAATCCCATAAAGAATGGTCAAACTGACTTAATTAACTTTAGTTACTGAACTATCCTAAACTTAAAAGAATGGATTTACAACTAAACAAACTTGGAATAAAGTTTGGCATAATTTCGTAATTTCAGAAACTTAATGGAATGAAAGTAAATCAATGGATAAATATAGTGTAGAGAGATTAGCAAGATACAAAGGTCTAGGGATCCGATTTCACCACTAAATGATACCCCTTTGCTAATGGATTGTTGGATTTAATGCCTCACTTGGATTCCTTCTTTCAAAAAAAAGATTATTAACATTAGGTGTGTGGGTTTAAATCAAGTATTTTCACTCATTCCAATTACCTATGGTGTGTATCATAATTGAGGTAAAAACTCATTAAGCTCAAGAATATAAGAACCAAAATAGTATGGTTTAGCATATAGTGTCTACCTTAGCCATTTATCCTTCTCATTCAAGGGAGCTCATGGTTTAGCATATGGTGTCTATCTTAACCATGCTTGGGTAATCAATTTAACTCATAATATTGGTGATGAAGCAATAAAACAAATTAAATCATTGCAAACAACATCATAAATGAAACAAAATCATATAGTCATTAATAACCAACAATCCATATAACAAAGAATATCAAAAAGGGTTACATCTTCACCCTAGTAAGAGAAACTAGTACATGGAAGAAAAAAAAGGAACTCCCTTCATAAGCGTCAAATTTTGCAGAACTTAACCTCCTCTCATGCTCCCTTACTTCTCTTCTCTTGTAAAACTCTCCTTACCCTTGCCTCCAAAAGGGCCTCCAAAATACCCTCAAAATAGAAGTGAAAAGTTCTCTTAGAAACTCTAACTTTTCTCATTAAAAACCCCTAACTACCCTTGCTATGCCTAGCTACAAACTTAGCATAAAATATGCAAAATTTGGGCTATCACTGGTGCCCCAACATTGGCTTGCTATTTAGCCCGAGATACTCATACTCTTTTGACCGTAACTTCCTTTTATAAACTCCAAATTATATGATTTTTTTTTGCAATGGATAGATAATTTCATGAGCTACAAACTTCATGTTGATCACTTTGTCTGAATCATTTATAATATATGGGTCCTCAAAGTGACGCCTTCTGTCATCCAAAATTTCTGTCCTCAAAATTAAAGTATGAGATAGTTGTAGTATTTTGGCTATAACTTCTATGTTTCAAATCCAAATCCTATGATTCATGATTTATTGGATAGATAACTTCAGGACGTAAAACATATATGTTGAACACTTGAGTTGAATCCATCTCAATTAGTACCATAAATTATGTCAAAGTAGTGCTTTGTTTTTACATTCAACTTCTTCAACTTATAATCTTCATTTTTCAGTCATTTGTTCATCATCTAAACTCCATTGCTTTCCTCATTTCTCTAACTTGATGTATTCCATAATTTCTTCCATTTATTGCACTTAATTATCTATAAATAAACATACTAAATCAATATAAAATTTACTTATCAATTAATAACCAAATTAAGTGCAGATTTATTGGAATCCACTATATTTATGTCAAAAGAGAATCCAAAATATATGTGAATTTAGGTAATAAAACATGTCTATTATGAGCTCATCACCCATTTTCCTCTGGTCCATTTTGTTCTTTCTTCACCTTTTGCCCTAACTCTACTACACCCAATTTCTTGCCATTTTAGCTAGGAAATCATCTTGCCTAGCTATCTAATCACGTGGTCATTCATTTAAACCCAATTTTAATCTATTTGAACCATGGAAAATGGAAAACAAATTGATTTTCAATGAATGGAAGGAGCTATGTGGAGCTTGGACCTTCATTTGGCATGGATGGCTACGCATGAGATCGAAGGTAGGATCATTTCCCCAGCCAAATTTGGGTTTATGCATGGTGAGGGTTTCATAAACAGTGGGATTTTATGGGAAAATGATGGAATTATTCTGTCAATCAATCTAAAAAAGATTAATTCCATGTCTGGCATGTTTTATGATGATTTGGAACTAAATTAAGTATTAGACATGATGATTTACCATAAGCTAGGGTTTTAGGAATAGTGAAATTTGGTAATTTCGTGAATTGTGTGAAATTATCATGGGGAAAATGTTTAATGCATTGATTCTAAGGCTTTGGGGTTTATTTGGGATGATTTGGACATGTAAAACATGTTTTAATGCCATGACATAATTAGATTGGAAAGATGGTTTTAATGTATTAGTTATGTGATCCATGAATTGGGTGAATTAATGGTTTAATTAGCTTAGTTTTGAGATTAATTGTATGCTAATCATGTGGTATAGTGAATATGTGTATTGGAAATTTAATTCCTTAGAGCTAATCCCTTGAAATTATGTAGCCTTAATGATTTACACTATATGTTTGATATAATGTTTCCATGAGGAAAGTGGTATGAATGATTAGCATGAGATAACTATAAAAGAGAAATTAGCATGATGTATGTAAATGCGTAAGATATAATTAGAAGGTGTAACTCATTAATCTAACGTGATTGCATTTATGCATGAATTGAATTATGATTGGTATGATGTGTATAGGACTATTGAGCAAAATGAGAAGTTATGGAACTTGACTAGCCAAGGAACAGAAGAATGATAGAATGTTTTTATAATAAAGTAAGTAGGCTTTGTTTGCTGAATGCATGGATGGGGATCCTGTTGCTTATTTCCTGGCATGTGTGTTTTGCTTGAGGGATTGTAAATATCTTATGCAGTTTAAAGAATGAGGTTTATGATGTTTTATGATTACTGAATGTTGGGGATAACGAATATCCCTTGGATGGTCATGATAAGTGTAATTTATATGTTACAAACATGTGATTGCTGCTAATAGAAAATATCTAGTGTTTTATGTATAATGGCATTTATTATGTGAGGGGTAAGACTATCCCTTATTGGTATTAGGCACTAAGCCCTATATTGTGGTGTATATTGTATAGTGAGTATTTCTTTGTATAAGGGTTAGTGCTTGTTATGTAACGTGAATGTGTTGTTTAATTAATGGGATAGAGAATATCCCATGACGGTGATATTGTAAATGTATATAGTAATGGAATGAGAAGCATTCTTGGATAAGTAAGATTGTATCTAGTGCCCGAGTGGTAGAATTATGAGGTCATGCTTGTATGGCATAATTTTGAAGTGTGGTGTCTATATGGCACCTAGTATGGTATGATGAGCCCAGAGTGGATGAAATGTGAGGTGACGATTGTGATATTCTATGCTTGAATGGTGTAGGATATTTATTTGATTAATGAGGATTTAAACCTCATGACTATAATGCAGTGTTATATTGGATTCATGTTCCAGGTTAGAACATGTGTTTTGATGGATTATGATTCATTATTATTTTCTATTTTTACCAACTTACTGAGTTGCCCGGAATCACACTTTCTTATGTTAAATTTTTAGATGATAGGCCAGGTAAAGAATCCCAACTGAGGATTGGGATGGATGAATGGCATTTGAAGATAATTCTATGTGGTAAGATGAAATAGGGATTAGAATCCCTTAAATAAATATAATTACATTTGATTAAAAAATTATATATTGTATAAATGAATCCAAAAGAATGAAATGAAATGAAATGACATGCCATAATTACTATTTATAATATTATAGATGGAACATTATGATTCTTGGGATGTATTGCCATCATGATATGATTCCGATCTTGGGCGGAGTTGTGAGTATGGGTATAAGTGTTTTAGATATAAATGTTGTCTTATAATTATGGAATGTAAATTTTATTTGATTCCATACATGTATATCAGGTATAAATGCTAATATTTTAGGATAGACTCTCCCAGATTATTAGTAAGATATTTGCCCTAGGAGTGAGGATTGTAGGGAAATGACAAAACAATAGTAGCGTGCCGCATCGGTCCTAATGTGGCATGGTCTAAATGCATAGGGTGGGTGTATAGGGCATTACAAATGGTATTGGAGCTAGTGACTTATCTATGTGATAAGTCCAACTCATTTGTGTGAGAGCATGTGAGAGTACTAAGTCTAGATTCATGATGTCAATGGTTTGTGATAGGAGATCGGAAATGACATGCCAGAACATTGAAGAATATAAACTTAAGAGTAAATAGAAAGGCATGAGGAATGAGCAGAGGGCATATCAATGATAAGTGCGAAGCGGTATGATAAGGTATAGTTTATGTAAATAGTAGTTGTGGATTGATGTGATTATGAATGGATGATATCCATATGAAATGAAAGTGATAGTGGTGTGATAGCACAAAGTAGCATTTATTTACTACGAGTAGGTTAGCACGGTGAAGCATAGTGGTGCCCATATGCACAACTAACTAGCATGTTTGTTTCATAATGTTTGTGAATGTGAAAATGGAATGATGAAACTATAAAGTTTCATGAATTGGCCTGTGTACCTTGATTGCATGAATTATTGTGAAAGAATTGTTTGATAGTAATGTGTTGTGACATCAATCCCAGATGTGTATCTGGGTAAATAGCTTGGCTTATGAATATGTTTTGTTGAGTTATTTAGAAATGAATAGATTATGCAATAAGTTGCATATCATGAATTTTGATTGCTGTGTGAATGATTTGAATAAGATATGTGATATCTATGAGATACAAATAGGTTTGGGAGGCTTGAATGCCTTAGTGGAATAGACACTAAGATGGTGTGGATGTAATGGAAATTGATGCCCGTGGGGGTGTGGCATGCATTAATGGCATAGTATTTGATGTTTTGTATTCTAAGTATGGAAGCATACTCTGACTAAATGTTGTTAATGATGGCTTGTATATGAGTTTCGATTGAAATGAATTATTATGTGTATTTGAGCATTTTTATGTTTTGAATGATGTGATCGATTGTAATTGATGTGATTGATTGCAATGTTGGGATGACATATATAGTATTGAATTAAATTATTTTGATTGATAATATGGCTTATAAATTTGTTTATTTCCCCCATATGATGGATTAAAGAAATTGTCAATGTAAGTGGTTGGCAATGAGATTTTTAATATGGTATTGTTTTGTTATCCATCATGAGTCATGAATCTGATGGGTATGATTAAATGTCATATATGTTTTAGTGTTATGTGAGATTGGGAATATTGGAATGGAAGAAGGATGATTAGATGGCATGGTTGGGAAGGCCAGTTTGATCTGGATTGGATAGGACACATATGGAGTGTGATGGCTGGAATGGCCGAATATGATTTACTTGAATGGTAGGAGAGCTCAAATGACTGAATATGATATGCTTTGTGGGCGGGAGGGCTGAATGGCCGGATATGATATGCCTAGTTGGTGGGTGAGCTTGAATGGCTAGATATGATATGTTAGCATAAATGCATGGTTTTGATGATAAATAAAACTTTATTAAAGATTATGTACTAATGGTTATTGCTAAGCATTTAGCATGCAAAATCAAGTTGCAAGCCTCATGGAAAGAAAGAAGAACATAGAGAATATATTCCAAAGCGTCTATCTATCTAACTGGAAAAACAAATAGCTTGGGCAAGTGTAAAAGCAAAAGATGAAGTACCACTATAGTAAAAGTTCAAATGAAAAGGAATCAACTATTACCATTCATCTGTCAAAGTGAAGATTATCTTTGATGAATGCAAAGCATTGAGCATACAACGGACTTCGTTTATCATAAGTGAACCATAGTCGAACAACTCACCAAGCCAATGATTTTCTATTGAAAACAAACAAAGACAAAGTAATGAAGTTCATCTCTTTGTGTGCTACTTGCTACGGACAATCCAACAGACAAAGGATAATTTGTTTGCACCACAAAAATATGTCTATTACTTACAACAGACAATCCAATCGATAAAGTGTTGAAGAGAATCTACGCTCCTCCAGTCTATCGATTACTTACAATAGACAATCCAATAAACGAAGTGTTGAAGAGAATTCGTTTGGGCTCCTATAGTTCGCCTGTCACTTAGAATAAATAATATAACAGATGAAGTGCTAAGAAATAATTTGTCTGCACTCTAACAACTCATTTATTAATTACAATAGATGAAGTGCTAGAAGAATGATTCATTTATTAAGTGCAATGGACAAACCAACAGATGAACTGCTAAAAAGACAATTTGTCTACGCTAATTGAATTCATCTGCTACTTACCACAGACAAACTCAAAGATAAAGGGATGTTGTCTAATGAACAGCTGGACAAATACTTTGTTTGTCATAAATGAAGATGAGTAATGGATAAACTGAATCGTTGGTCTTCGTCCTGCATTAATGACCCTTTCTATATTGATGAAAGAATCAGCCATTACAGCAACTCTTCGACCAATACTTATTAAGAATTACAAAATCATCTTCTCCAAGGTCAGCACTGTAAGCATTTGAGCAGATGAGGATTAAGCAGAAGTTAGAGAATTCAAATATGTTAATTAGAATGGTCTTCTGCCAATAATAGAGTTAACCTACCACCAATGGCTGGAATTAAAGCGGTTATAAATGCAGAATCATTGGATCAAGAAGAAGAATCAAAGAAAATATTCAATACCCTCTTGAGTGCATTTAATGAACTAAGCTAAAACCTTCTACATCTTTCAAGAGTCGTCATCCTTGCATTCAAACCTTCCTCAACTCTCTTTGAAGGCTCCTAATCGCCTTTTGGGAAGATCATTTACTTCTACATTTAATTTTTTAGAAATCTTCTCTTGTACTGATTGAGGAGTATTTGTGCTTTAACTTTTGATATTCATTTATTCTAATTTCCTTGAGTTAGTGGTTGAGACTAGACTCAAGAAGAGTTGTGATTGTCTAAGTGTTGACAAGAGCTATTTACACCCCTTAGAGCTAGAATCTAGAAGAGTGTTGGGAGTACTATGATTATGCCCCTAGAGCTGGAATCTAGAAGAGTGTTGGGAGCACTATAGTTACGCCCCCTATAGCTAGAATCTAGAAGAGTGTAGGGTGCACTGATTATATTTCTATTATTGGAGATATTGGAACCCAAGACACTAAGAGGAAAGTGCTCTTTGAAGAGTGGAGTAGTGTATTTATAGTGATCTAGTGGCAAACCCATCATCCTCCTTAGAGATACTCGTCAAGGGGCAATCGTCTACCCAGCCACTTCTATTTGATGGAACCAACTTTGCTTACTAGAAGTTAAGGATGAAGTAATTCATTATATCCAATGTTATGGAGTCTTAAAAGGCCATTAAAATTGGAATCACTCTTCCCACCACTGAAGTAGATGCATGGACTAAATAGAAGGCCACCTTGGTTCAAAATAATGCAAAGGCTATGAACTCTTTATTCTGTGCACTATCATCATCTTAATTTGATAGAGTATCCTCTTACACTACTACAAAAGATATTTGGGATATATTAGTGTCTATATATGAAGGATCCTCATAGGTCAAAGGAACTAGAAGAAATATATTGATAGTAGAACTAGAAAACTTTAAGATGAAAGAAGGGGAGAGCATATTAGAAACTTATGCTCGTTTTTAAAAAATTACTAATGTTTTGAAAGGTTTGAAAAAAGAAGTCATAGATTTTGAGAAGGTAATGAAGATACTGAGGTCATTACCCGAATCCTAGAACTAGAAGATCATAGTGATAGAAGAAGCAAAGGATTTGAACACTTTTCTGGTAGATAATCTCATTAGCTCACTAATGTCACACGAGTTGATCAAAAGTAAGAGAGAGGAACCAACAAAGTAAAAGAAAAGTATTACTCTTAAGGTGACAAAGGAAAGTAGTAGTGACCCTATATCACAATCTGAAGATGATATGGCCATGTTATTCAGAAACTTCAAAAGGTTTGCAAGAAGTAACAAAGGCAGCATCTCAAGGAGATAGCCTAGGCAATAGAAGAAAATGGCTGAAAGAAAAGAGGATCTCCCCACATGCTATAGATGTGCAGGGATTGGACACATATCTCCTCAGTGTCCTAGTGAAGAAAAAATAAATGAAAATGAGAAAGATGAAAGAAGAAAAAGAAATACTTTAAGAAGTCATCAAGAAACCAAGCTGGAGGAATGTACATAAATGATGAAGACTCATTAAGGACAAGCTCAAGTGAGAAAGGTGATAATGAAGTTGGACACCTTGCAAGAATATGTTATATGGCCACTTGGAGAACAAATTAATAGAGCAAATCTCCATCAAAGAGCAATGCATAATAGAGCTGGAGACGAAGGTAAACTCTTACTATTCCTATAGTTCTGACTCTTTAAACTCAAATAATACTTGTACCAAATGTAAAAATTTTGATGAGTTAAAATAATCATACAACTCTCTCTTCAGTGAGTTTGAATTACTTAACCAAACTTCACTCAAAAGAAAAGACACTATGATGCAACTGTCAAAGTAAATTCTATTATGGTAGAAAGAAATATATCTCTACAAGAAGAGGTTGAACATATGAGGAAGTAGATAGAAATATTGAATAGTATGTTGAGTAAATTCTCTATTCTAGAAGAATCTGTCATCAAGTTCATGAGAATGACCGGTCAAACTAGTAAAAAGGGACTTGGTTGTGAAAGGTCAGATGGTGAAAATTCACAAAAATTTGTTGGATGGTCCAAAGGAGTGAACCTCACAGAAGAAAGAGAAAACTGTCCAAATATTAGAAGGTTCATAGGTTATCCCTAGGTAAAGAAATCAATCGAGTATAGTGCACCAAGCAAAATTCAAAATACTTGTTATTTTTATAATAAAATTGGGCACAAAGCGTATGATTGCTATGTAAAAAAGATGCAAGCAAAAGGTGTGAAGATGACCAGGAATAAGAAGTTGTTCAAAGATTTGAAGTTAATAAATGGAGAAATAGTTACATTTTGGTAACAATGATAAAGGCCTCATCAAAGGGATAGGTAAAATTTATGGTTTATTCAATGAATGCATAGAGGATGTATTATATGTAAAAGAACTTAAGCACAATCTGCTAAGTATTAGTCAATTATGTGACAAGGGTCACAAAGTTGTATTTGAACCATTTCCATGTAATGTATTCTGCATAGATAACAATCTATTGGTCAGAGGAAAAAGGTATGGAAATATCTATCTAGTACAGTTAGATGATATTGTTAGAAAATGCTTAATTGTAGTCAAAGATGATCCATTAGTATGGCATAAAAGGATGGGATACATCAATATGTCAAATATCAGATCTTCATGGAAAAAGGTCTCGTGGTTGGTCTACCTAAACTAAACTATGACAAAAATCAAATATGTAAATCTTATCAATTGTCAAAACAGATCAAAGTATCCTTCCATCCTAAAAATGAGGTGTCTACTTCTAGACCTCTAAAATTATTACTTATGGATTTCTTTGGACTATAAGATGTTGTCACCCTTGGAGAAAAAATATATGTATATGTCTTCATGGATGACTACTCTAGATTCACAAAGGTGATTTTCTTGACTAGCAAAGACAAAGCATTTTCAATATTCTATACATTTCCAAAGTTAGTTCAAAATGAGAAATAAATGTCAATTGTGTCTATTCGAAGTGATCATGGGTAGTGAATTTGAAAATGATAACTTTATTGACTTTTGTGATGAAAAAAGAATTTACATAGTTTCTCATCCCCCAAAACTCCTTAACAAAATGGAGTTGTGGAAAGAAAGAATTGGATAATTCAAGAAATGTCAAGGACCATGTTGAATGAGAGTAGGTTGTCCAAAAGATTCTGGGGAAAAGCAATAAGTACAGCTTTCCATGTACTGAACCAGGTTACCATAATCTTAAAAAAACCCCATATGAGCTTTGGAAAAGAAGAAAACCTAATTTTTCATACTTTCATTCCTTTGGATGCTCATGCTATGTGATGAACAATGGGAACGATAATCTTAAAAGTTTGATCCAAAAAGTGATGAAGCTATCTTCCTCGGTTACTCTTCTAATAGTAGGGCATTTAGAGTATACATTAAGAGAACACAAGCTGTAGAAGAGTCTATACATGTTCAAGAAAGCAGTGTGATAGTGATGTAGATAAAGTTGCAACTAATATGAAGAAGCTCAAACTGAAAGATCAAGAAGATGCCACAAAATGTGAAGATATGTAAAACTCAGACAATGAGGAGGAGGTAAGTAAGATAATGTTCCCTATTAACCTCCTTCTAACTTGAGATTTATTAGTGTCCATCCTAGCAAATAAATTATAGGTGATATCTATGATGGTGTCAAAACAAGAAGATCCATGCAAAACATTTGTGGTCATTATGCTTTTATTTCTAGAATTGAGCCAATTTGCATTGATCAAGCCTTAAATAATGAAGACTGAATCATTTTATTGCAAGAAGTGCTTAATGAAAAGGAATAAAGTATGAGAATTAGCTTCAAAACTAAAGAACATTGATGTAATTGGAACTAAATGAGTATTCAAAAACAAGTTGGATGATAGTAGATTAGTTGTAAGAAACAAGGCATGACTAGTTACTAAGGGGTATTCCTAAGAAGGAGGAATTCACTTTGAAGAATCATATGCTCCAATAGCCAAATTATAAGTCATTAGAATATTACTTGCTTTTGCATCCTATAAGAACTTCAAATTATTTCAAATGGATGTAAAGAGGAAATGCATTTCTAAATGGATAGTTAAGTGAGGAAGTATATGTAGAACAACCCCCTGGTTTCAAAAATGATGATCAACTTGATCATGTCTATAAGCTTTCTAAAGCACTATATGGTTTGGGACAAGCTCCAAGAGCATGATATGAAAGGTTGAGCAAATTCTTAAGTGATCATTAATTCAAGAGAGGAAAAGTTGATACTACCTTGTTTATCAAAAATATTGGCATGGATATCTTGATACTTCAAATTGATGTGGACGACATTATATTTGCAGCTACTAATGAAAATCTCTATCAAGACTTCTCAAAGGTTATGCAGGCTGAACTCAAAATGAGTATGATGGGAGAATTGAATTACTTCCTTGGATTGCAAATCAAGCAAAGAGATGATGGAAACTACATATGCTAATTCAAATATACTACAAAAATGCTGAAGAACTTCAAAATGGAAGAAATTAAAGCAACAAGTACTCCAATGAGCACATCAACAAGGTTGGATAAGGACGAAAAGGGTAAACTTATAGACCAAAAATAATATTGAAGTATGATTGGATCTCTTCTTTACCTTACTGTATCTAGACCAGAAATTCTCTTTAGTGTATGCTTATGTGCTAGATTTTAGTCCAATCCTAGAGAATCTCATCTTATTGTAGTGAAATGAATTTTTAAGTACTTGGTTGACAAACCAAATCTAAGACTCCATTATCCCAAGAGAATTGGTTTTGAACTAATTGGACATTTAGATGTTGACTTTGGAGGATACAGAGTTGATGGAAGAAGTACTAGTGAAACCTATCAATTCCTAGGAAATAGTCTAGTATCATGGTTCTCTAGAAAACAAACTAGTGGTCCTCGATCTACAAAAGAAGTCGAATATATATCAACTAGAAGTTCTTGTGCTCAATTGTTGTGGATGAAATAATAACTTCTCGACTATGGGCTGAACTATAGAGACGTACCCATCAAATGTGACAATACTAGTGCCATATGCTTGACAAAGAACCCTGTCTTATATTTGAGAGCCAAACATATAGAAATTAGGCACTATCTTATTATAGATCATGTAGAAAAACATGATATATGTCTAGAATATGTGCCTACAATTGCTCAACTTACAGATACTTTACTAAGCTACTGCCATTAGAAACTTGTTGCAATATTAGAGGAGAATTAGGCATGACTAATGTGATCACTCGAGAATAATATCTTCAATGTTGCTATGCTTGAGGCTACAATATTTCAATATGTTGTCATGAAACTCAACTTTGCCTTAGACAAAATAAGTTGCTTCTATACACTGCTCTATTCTCACTTCATTTAGATCATAGTTTTTGAGGTTAAGTACACCTCATTGTCTTGCCAGAATCAATTTACAGCTTTTGATATCCCATCAAAATCTATTTTTAGCATGAGTTATTACTTCTTTTTTGAAATATCATATCAACTACCTCGTATAGCCCCCACACCAAGTATATTTCAACCCATGATTAGCAATCCTTCTCTGCACCACAATGATGAAGCAACTCAGGGAAGGACATTTGGGAAGAAGATATAGAAGGTAGACTGATGATTGGTGGAAATTGAAGCACCAAAGGATGTTCCTTCACTTCTTTTGGTGTGACGATATTACTTCTATTCATGACAATGTTCCAGTTCACCCATCATATCCAAAGTATTTCTCTTCAAGATGTGGCTCTCAAGAACATAATTTATATCTTAGCCACTTTGCCCTTGGATCCGACTTCATCATCGGTTAGGGCTCTTGAAGAGAAGGGAAAGGTTGTATCGCTCACTGTGATACAAAGTTCTCTAGCCCCCTCATTCACGGTTTCACACACAACCTTTCCTGCACTTAAACCATAGGATGAGTTATTTTTATGTGTGTTTATAGCTTGGTTTGTACTGAAATGAAATAAAATGGTTTCATCATTTTCAAGCTACTTCTATTTGTGTGTATGTTCTGCAAGTGCTATGTTTCTTTTTTATTATGACAAAAAGGGGGAGAAAGAATTTGTAAATTATCTCAAAGGGGAACACAAAATGTAAAAATACATAATCTTGAATTAATCAAGGGAAGAATAAATATAAAACTAGTCAAAGGAAATAATAGAAGATGGAAACTTGAGGAATGATTAAACTTTGCAAAATATTTTTATCAGACTGCATATATTCAGGGGAAGATTATCTTTTATGAGATAATTTTTAATCGAGTTTGTCATCATCAAAAAGGGGGAGAATGCTAGCATAAATTCATAGTTTTGATGACAAACAAAGCTTGATTAAAGATTATGTACTAATGGTTATTACCAAGCATTTAGCATGCGGAATCAAGTTACAGGCCTCACAGACAAAAGAACACTGAGAAGATATTCCAAAGCGTTGATCTATTTGATTGAAAAGAAAAATAGTTTGGGCAAGTGTAGAAGCAAAAGACAAAGTACCACTATAGTTAAAGCTCAATCACCATTCATCTGCCAAAGTGAACATTATCTCTAACAAATGCAAAACACCATGAATACAATAGACTCGTCTATCATAAGTGAGCCATAGTCGAACAACTCACCAAGCCAATGATTGTCAGTTGAAAATAGACAAAGACAGAGAAATGAAGTTCGTCTATTTATCTACTACCTACTACAAACAATCCAAAAGACAAATGATAATCTATCTACACCTCAATAATTTATCTGTTACTTACAATAGACAATCTAACCAACAAAGTGTTGAAGAGAATTTGTCTACGTACATGAAGTGCCGAAGAGACAATTCATCTATGCTCCTATAGCTAGTTTGTTACTTACAAGATATAAACCAACAGACAAAGTGCTGGAATGATAATTCATCTATTATTTGTAATTGAAAAACTAACAAACAAAGTGCTGGAAAGACAATTCATCTATGTAACTGAATTCATCTGCTACTTACCATAGATAAAATACAAGATGAAAAGACTTTATCTAATGAATAGTTGGATTGATACTTTGTCTATCATAAGTGAAGATGTGTAATGGACAAATTGAATTGTTGGTCTTCATCCAGTATTAATGATGCCCTTTCCATTTTGATGAAAGAATCAGCTATTGTAGTAACTCTTCGACCTATACTTATTAAGAATGAAGAAATCATCTTCTCCAAGGTCAGCGCTATAGACATTCCAGCAGACAAGGATTATGCAAATGTCAGAGAATTCAAAAGTGTTAATCAGAATGGGCTTTTGCCATTAATAGAGTTGAAATTCAAAGCGGTTATAAATGCAGCATCGTTGGATCAAGAAGAAGAATCAAAGAAAATATTCAATACCTTCTGACCTTAAACCTTTTGCATCTTTCAAGAGTCATCAGCCTTGCATTCAAACCTTCCTCAACTCTCTTTGAAGGCTCCTAACCACCTTTCAGGAAGATCATTTACTTATGTATTTAATTTTTTAGAAGTCTTCCCATTTGCTTATTGAGAAGTATTAGTGTTTTAACTTTTGATATTCATTTAGTGTAATTTCCTTGAGCTAGCGGTTGAGACTAGACCCAAAAAGAGCTGTGATTATCTGAGTGCAGACAAGAGTTATTTACGCCCCATAGAGCTAGAATCTAGGAGCCTAGGAGCACTATGATTATGCCTCCTAGAGTTGAAGTCTAGAAGAGTGCTGGGAACACTATATTTACGCCCCCTAGAGCTAAAATCTAGAAGAGGACTGGGAGCACTATAGTTATGATCCCTATAGCTAGAATCTAGAAGAGTGCAGGGTGCACTGATTGTATTTCTGCTATTAGAGATAGTAGAACCCAAGACACTAAGAGGAGAGTGCTCTGTAAAGAGTGGAGTAGAATGTTTACTCGAACTACTATAAAAATCCTTGTGTCTTATTTATTTATGCATTGATTGAGTGATTGATTTGATTGCTACGAGGGATTTTTGATCTTAAAGTAGTTTAGCAACTTTTTAAGTACCCAATTTACCCCTCCCCTCTCAGGTATTTGCCCGAGCTTTGGAGCCAACATGATACGCCTGGTTGGTGGGAAGGCCTAAATGGTTGAATATGATACACCTAGTTGGCAGGAGGGCCTGAATGGCCGGATAGAATACACCTGGTTGGCATGATGGCCCGAATAGAGAGACTAGATATGCCTTGGAGGCATGGCGCGCATGGCCGGAGATGATATAGAGGCCTAGATGGCTTGGCTGCCACCTATGATGGCAAAGAGACCTATGATGGTCTGGATTCTCCCTACGATGGTGATGAGGTCTGTGATGACCTGAACTTGACACCCGTAGAGAGTGGGGCTTGGCTGCGATGCCTGGATAGCCCAAATATGGTATGGAGACCTGGATTGTCTAATTAGACAACCGTTTAGGGTGGAGGCCTGATTGGCCTACGGATTAGTATGTATTGCCTAGATAGTCCATTAGACCTGACATCCATCTAGGATGAGGCCTATGTATGGCCTGGGGCTTAGTTGTTTGCCTAAATGGGCTAGTATGACTTGATGCCCATATAGGGTAGAGGCCTAAATGGCATGGTATTGAGACTTAAGGTTGACATAGTAGCCTAGAGGGCTTGGATTAATAATGACTTGGATTTTATGATTTTAGATTGTATTGTCTTCACCTTGTAATGAATTTTTGGTTTGATGTGTGTTATTTTGATGATATAATTATTGAACCAAATGGTGTATATGGCAAACAACTAAGTTTTGATGATGAGCAACAATATATGAGTGAACATGTGTGATACTAACAATTTTGTTCCCAAGCATTGTAGAAATAGATATGAGAATACAAGGAAATAACTCAAATGGAGTAGACAACGCACACCCAGAATGCATCAGCAAGCATAATCCATTAATAAAAAAGAGACAAGAATGCTCAAAAGGAATAACAATGAAACTTTAATAAAAAAGCCATCAAGTATATCTATAGCTATGAATTTCAAGCCTCAATGAGTAATCAGATAAATCTTCTATAGATAAAGTTAGTATACAGGAGTATATGTCTAAGAAAGATTTAGACAAATTATTTCATAGACAAGTTAGATAAACTGCTTATAATCAATACTTGTCTGCAACACAAAGACAAACTCAGTTTGCAGAAGCAAAAATGAAGTCAAAATCACTCAAGCATTTGTCTCTCATAAAGCTCATCTAAAAATTGAAGAGGCCAAGGAACCTGTCCGCAATCTCTGAAGAAAATATAGATGATGAAGTAAAAGTGGTATAGTAGCTATAGAAGAAAACCTTTTCTATCGTCTTCATCAACAAGAGTTGTCTACTACTTGCAATAGTCAAACCATTAGACAACCACTAAAGAAACAAGTTGTCTATGGCTCAACAAGTCATTTGTTACTTCTAACAGACAACCCATCATATGAATGACTAAAAGAAAGATTTGTTTGCATGCCACAACTTCATCCATCACTTACAATAGACAAACTAATAAATGAACCATTTGGAAGACTTTGTCTAAGACCTGCAACTTTGTTTGTTGATTTCAATAGACAAACAACAAACATAGTCATTTTGTCTATCAAGGAAGAAGTCTTGTCTGCCGAGAAGGTTGCAATGTTCAGAGGCTGCATCCCATCAAGCTTAATGGGCATCTTTCTAAAATAATGAAAGAGTCAGTCAAGTAGAGAAGTTTTTATCTAGCATTTGCTAAAATTGAAATGGCATCTTCTTCAAGGATGGCGCTGTAGGCTTTCCAGCTACAAGTGAGTTTCTCAAAAAGATAGCTTTTCAATGAAAAAAATCAAAATGGTCTTTAACATTCGAAAGAAAGCCAACTACCTCCAATAGGCAGAAATTTCTCAAGCAATGTAAAGGTGATGTAGTGTCAATGAAGAAGGTTGAGGAAGTTGAGAGAAAAATCAGAACAAAGTCTAATCAAGTAACATCTCTCAATCAGACTACAATTCCTCCTAGATAATCAATCCCCATTGCGTTGATAGACAATGAGCCTAAAAGTTCTATCTTAATCATACATCTAGAGTATTGATATCTAATGAACTTCAACAAGATATCATTTTATATGTGCCTAAAATATGTATAGATCAGCCTAGTAAAAGAGGCAATGAAAATGTGCAGAATGAGTGTTGTCAATCAACTATAAGAGTTAGTGGTGAGCTAAAGAAAACCAATTTGTATGAGTTGTTGGTGAGATCCGGAAAAGCAACAAGTTTGTAAGTGATCTTAGAAACCAGTAAGTTTCCTAATGAGCTCGTGAACCTAGAAGAGTGTTGGGAGCACTATGTTTATGCCCCTTGTAGCTGGAATCCAGAAGAGTGTTGGGAACACTGTCTACGCCCTCTAGAGATGGAATCTAAAAGAGTGATGGGAGCACTAGTGTGCTTCCATTATATGGGATATAGTGGAACCCAAAGCACAATGAGTATGTGCCCTTGGAAGAGTGGATGTAGGGATGGGGTTCCCAAACCACTATAAAAATTGTATTGTTTGTATGTGTATTTGTGTATTTGTTTTTATTCTTCATTAGTTCATTAAGCATAACATTATCACTCATATCATCACACACACACATACACAATAACTTGTCTGATTTAAGAATGACTAAGAGAAGTTGAATTTGGAAGTGAAGCAGTCACTATGATCAACACAAATAGATATAAAAATTACATATGTATTGCATCACTGCTCTCCTTAACTCATTAAGTTTTATTGGGCTATAATTTTTATATGCTCAATTCACACTTCCCCTCTTGAGCTACTCATTTACATGGGACCAACAATAATTACACTGGAATTGGGGGAAATGTATTCTAAGTTAGCATGATGGCCTGGAAGGTTTGAATATTTTATGGAACCATAGGGGTGCAGATGTGCCATGGTGGCATAGGTGATATTATGTTGGCATAGTCCCCGATTTAGTTGACTTATGATCCTTGTGGAGCATGAGGGTGATGATAAGTGATAAATCGATGTATGAGTCCCATATATAGATGATTGTTATTTGTCTTTCCTAAGAAAAGTCCATGCTATCTAGATTAAAGTAAAAGTAAAAGATTTTATGTTAAATTGTTTATATTGGCACTTTGAGTACCCTAAATGTGGACTTGTAGAAATGTCATTGGTAGCAAAATGAAATATTTTATGAATGATCAAGACATATGATCCGAAAGGCATACTTGAGCGGTGTATCATGTGGATATGGATCCGCAAGGTGTGAAAGAAATGTGAGCAAACAATGAGAATTAGTCGATATTTAAAGTTTCAAGGTTGAAACTTTTTATGAGGGTAGTTTGTAATGCATGAGGTGTTAGAAATTAGGGGAAGAAATTGTTTGAAAGAAAACAATTTTAAGTTATTTGGGGCATAATTTCTATACATTAGATGTTAATATTATGTGGAAATATTATTACTATAAGTATACGAAAAAGAAATGACATAAAATAGAGAAAAAAGGAAGAAAACAACAAAAGAAAGTGGGCCAGCGAAACTGGCGCCTATAGTGCTAGAATGGGTGTTGCGGCACCTATTGGCAATATAACTCGAATAGCCGACATTTTGTCCATTTTTTCATTACGTTTTCCTCTAGTCTATTCCATTCTTTCTTAGACTTTTTCCTTAGCTCTGTTACATCAAATTTCTTATCATTTTAGCTAGGAAATTATTTTGCCTAGCTATTTAATCACATGATCTTTCATTTAAACCCGATTTTCATCTATTTGAACAATGGAAAATGGAAGAAAAATCTTATTTCCACCAAATGGAAGGAGCTATATGGAGCTTGGAGCTTGGACCTTCATATGGGGAGGATGCTATGCATGAGATCGAAGGTAAGATAATTTCCCCAACCAAATTTGGGTTTATGCATGGTTAGGATTTTGTAAATAGTGGGATTTTGTGGTAAAGTGATGGAATTATTACAATCATGGGGGAAAAGATTAATTACATGTCTGGGATGTTTTATGATGATTTGGAACTAAATTAAGCATTATACATGATGATTTATTAATGTTTTAATTAGCTTATTATTGAGATTAATTGTATGCTAATCATGTGGTATAGCAAATATGTGTATTTGAAATGGAACGCCTTGGAGCTAATCCCTTGAAATTATGTAACCTTAATGATTTATACTACATGTTTGATACAATGTTTCCATGAGGAAAGTGGTATGAATGATTAGCATGAGATGACTATGAAAGAGAAATTAGCATGATATATGCAAATGTGTAAGATATAATTAGAAGGTGTAAGTCATTAATTTGACATGATTGCGTTTATGCAAGAATTGAATTATGATTGGTATGATCTGTATGGGACTATTGAGCAAAATGAGAAGTTATGGAACTTGACAAGCCAAGGAATAGAAGAATGATAGAATGTCTTAAAAGTAAGGTAAGTAGGCTTTGTTTACTGAATGCATAGATGGGGATATAGAATATCCCGTTATTTGTTTCCAGGCATGGATGTTTTGCCTAAGGGATTGTAGATATCTCATGCTGTTTTAAAGAATGAGGTTTATGTTGTTTTGTGATTAGTGAATATTGGGGATAAGGAATATCCCTTCTATAGCCATGATAAGTGTAATTTAATTATTATGGGCATGTGATTGCTGGGAATAGAAAATATCCTATGTTTTATATATAATGGCATTTATTATGCTAGGGATAAGAGTATCCCTTGTTGGTATTGGAAAGTAAGCCCTATATTGTTGTCTGTATTGTATAGATTAAAAAGGGATAGTGAGTATTCCTTTGTACAAGGGTTAGTGCTTATTGTGTAGCACTAATGTGTTGTTTAATGAATGGGATAAAGAATATCCCATGATGGTGATATTGTAAATGTATATAGTAATGGAATGAGAAGCATTCCTAGATAAGTAAGATTGTATCTGGTGCCTGAGTGGCAGAATTACGAGGTCATGCATGTATGGCATAGTTTTAAAGTGTGTTGTCTATATGGAACTTAGTATGGTATGATTATCCCAGAGTGGCTGAAATGTGAGGTGACGATTGTGATATTCTACGCTTGAATAGCACAGGATATTTATTTGATTAATGAGGATTTAAACCTCATGACTATAACGCAGTGTTATATTGGATTCATGTTCTAGGTTGGAACATTTTTTTTATTTATTATGATTCATTATTATTTTTCTATTTTTGCATACTTACTGAATTGCCCAGACTTATGCTTTCTTATGTTAAATTTTTAGATGACAGGCTAGGTAAAGATTCCCAACTTAGGATTGGGATGGATGAACGAGATTTGAAGATAATTTTATGGTAAGATGAAATAGGGATTGGAATCCCTTAATGTAAATATAGTTATATTTGATTCAAAATTTGTATATTATATAAATAAATCCAAAAGATGTAAATGAAATGAAAACACATGTCATAATTACAATTTATAATATTTTGGATATAACATTATGATTCCTGGGATGTATTTCCATCATGATAGGTTCCAATCTTGGGTGGAGCTATAAGTATGAGTGTGAGTGTTTTTAGATTTAAATGTTGTCTTGTAATTATGGAAATGTAAATTTTATTTGATTCCATACATGTATATTAGGTATAAATGATAATATTTTAGGACAGATTCTATCAAATTTTAATAGGATATTTGCCCTAGGAGTTAGGATTAAAGGAAATGACAAAACAATAGTAGCGTCCTACATCAGTCCAGTCTGGCGTGGTCCAAACGTATAGGGTGGGGGTGCGGGTCATTACATCAAATTGATGATTTTTGCCTGCTAGGGTTTCTTACATTCCATGTATAGTAACGTTTGGGGGAATTTGATATGTGTAGATGTAAGAATCATTGGGAAAATGATTAATTGGTTAATTATAGTATTTTTGGGATGATTTGGACATGAAGAAATCTGGGTATGTTGCTATCCATGAAATGGACAGCAACCGAAATAAATAGTAAACAAGGAAATTTGTGTATAATCAAACTATGCATCAATTAGGTTGAATTAGAATCCTAGTTAACTTGGTGTTAAGGTGAGTTCAATGTCAATTGAGTGTAAAGTTACCGTATGTAATTGGAATTGAAATTCAGTTAATACATTTAATATGTAAATTCCAATTAAGTGATGCATGCTATGTGTTTGATGAATTGTTTCAGTAAGAAGCGGGAGGTAATCTAAATTGTAACCCATGTGACATGTATAGGGCCAGTTGAGCATGGATGGGCAACTATAGAACTTGAAGAATTATGAGGTAAGCAGGCTCTTTTCTAAATGACTATATTGTTAGAGGGGGATATTGAATATTCTATGGTTTGCAACCGGGCATGTATGTTTGGTTAGGAATAGTGAACATCCCATGCTATTTTTGGTAACATGTATACGCATGGATGGATTATTGGAAATAGTGGATATCTTGTAATTTTTCAAAGGTTGATATTTATTAGATTTTATGAATACATGAATGTTAAGGATAATGAGTATCCCTTGGAATGTAAGGATTGGTGTATCTTTTATTATATGAACATTTGATTGTTGGGAATAGAAAGTAGCCTGTGTATTTTTATGTGATGATAATTATTCTTATGTATAGATGTCTACATGAGAGGGATAAAGAATATCCCATCGTTGTATATAAATTGATAATTAAGACAATACGAAAATGCCTGATTGGACAGGATAGAAGATATTTCTTATATTGTATTAGTTGATATATATTATATGATTGAATCTATGAATTGGAGATTGCTGGGGATAAGGATTATACTAGGATTATCTTTCTATTATATATTATGACTTTAAGCATTCATGGGGATTGCATATTCCCATAATTTAATGACTATGTGTATTGATGGAATGGAAATATTCCAGGAGAATGTACTATGAGTGATAATGATGTGTGACTAGGCTTGAATGGCATGGGATGTGATAGTAAGATTAATGAGGACTTGAACCTCATGGGCATAAATTTATGGTGTGATTGCATTGTCATATTTTATCCATGTTTTGGTTTAGAAAATGTTATTTTTGATTAATTATTATTTTATATCGTGCCTACTTAGTAAGTTCGCCCAAGACTCAAGCCTTGTTATTTTAAATTTTTAGTTGGTAGGTTAGGTAAAGAATTCCAGGTGTGGTTTGGAATTGGTGAGCAAGATTTGAAGATGCCCTCCTCATGGTATAATGACTAAGAATTGTAATTCCATAGTAGAATTATATAATTGTATTTAAGATATTACAGATTATGCATAAAAGAAATGTAGTGGCATATCATAAGAAATTATTCATGATATTGTGTATGAGTTTGTATGATCTCAATAATGTGTATTGGCATCATGATTCAATTCAGTCTTGAGCAAATATGGGTGATTTGAGAGTGTATTTTATGATTTAAGTTGTGGTTTTATTATTATTAAAATTATAGTTCTTATATAATTCTTATATGATAAATAATTATACAAGTATATAGCCTCATAGTTCAGGCTAGACTATGCTAGATTTTGGTAGAATATTTCCCTTAGAAATGAGAAAATTATAAGGAATGGTAAAACACAGGCCCTAAGGTAGGGCAGGACAATGAAAACCAGCGAGAGAGCTCCAACGGATAGAAAATCCTGTCAATTCGCTCGCATTAAATGAACGTCATCTTCTCCAATGGGTAAATTTTGAATTTAGCTATAAAAGGAATAAAGAAAGGTCATTCCAAAAAAAAGAGATATCATTAGAAAAATAAAAAAAGAAAATTAAGAGAATTTACTCTTAGATATTAAGTTTTTTTCCAACTCCACAATGCCAAAAAGCTATCTGCATTCAAAGCTTATACTCTGTAGCATTTCAAGGGAGTTTAAAATTCATTGTATTTATTGCCATACATTTATATATTGCATTTAATTGTGTACAAAACTCAACATATATAAGAAGCATTTATTATTACATATTTCTCTTGGGATAGCAAGCAAGGGGCTTGCTGGTCTTATATAAGTTTGTTGGTTAGCTTTGGAAACCAACTAGGATAAGTTTGTTGGTGAACTTTTGAAAACATTAACTTGTGTATAAGTCTGTCGGTGAGATTTTGGAATTCCAACCTATGTATAAGTTTCTTGGTTAGCTTAGGAAAACCAACTGGCAATTAGTGGAACCTGAATACAGTGAGTGAGGCTCACTTAGAGAGATGACTAGGTGTTGTGTTATGGGTCGAACCTCTATAAAATACCCGTGTGCTCTATGCTACGTGATTCATTTCCTAATTATTATAGCACTTAGGTTTTATATTGACCAAGTTTTAAAATCTCAATTCACCCCCCTCTTGAGCTACCTTAGGATGGGACTAACAATTGGTATCAAACCAGGCTTCAATAGTTAATCTTGATTACCAGTTATTTTGATTGCTTGAAGTGATCCTTATGGCCAACACTATCCACAACACCATAGTTGAAGGAAAGTTAACCACCAAACCCCCATTTTTTTATGGCGCCAACTATGGGTATTGAGAAATGTGTATGCAAACTTTTTGATAGCCACTGACTATAACTTATGGCAAATCATCAAAGATGGAAAGACTATCCTGAACACAGAAAACAAATATACTGCTGAAGATATTGTACTAGTAGAGAGAAATGTTAAAGCTAAAAATAGCCTCTACTGTGCATTATCACCTTTTGAGTTTGAAACGATTTTTGCATGTGGCTCAGCAAAAGGAATCTGGGGTAAGCTTAAGGTTGCACATGAAGGTACTAATCAAGTCAAGGAGACCAAAATTAATATACTTGTCGAGGAATATGAAGCCTTTGATAAGTGAATATTATTCACTTATATTAGTCCTTTTCAAGTTAAATTTGAGTTTGTTCTTAAGTTATTTTTAATTAATTTGATGTGTTTACATTTGGGTCTGTTTTTAGGTACATAACTTCAAAATGGATGGAAAAAGTACAAGGAACGAAATGAAGTAGAAAAGAGTGCAAAGCTTTGAGAGCAAGTCTATGCCTAGGCGCAGTGCCATGGCACAGCAGAAGAACAGGAAAAATTAGCAAGTCTATTCCTAGGCACAGTGCTGCAGCACAACATTAGAACAAGAAATATTCAATAACTTTATGCCATGGCATAGGTCCAAAGGAGAAGAAAAAATAGCGAAATAGAGAGTATGTGCCGTAGCATGAGAAAACTATGTCGCGACACTATAGCTAGAGTTAAGATTCCAGATTATCTGAGATTGCTTGGAAACAATGATGAATTTTGTAGAATTAGTTAGAAATGTTGTAAAATGACAAATCTTCAAGAGAAGAAGCATAAAAAAAGGAAAAGTCACCCTAGATTTGATCTTGGAGACTTTAGGAGACATTTTTGGAGATTCTTGAAGAGGTTTATGGAGAGGAAGAAGCTTCAAGCTACAAACTAAGCCAAGCACCATTGGGAAGAGTTTGCTATCACTTCAATCCTTGTTTCTTTAGTGTTTTTCATCTTATTCATCATTTATAACTTGCATTAAAGTTGAAATCCAAATTTTGATAATGATATATGAATGTTTTATGGATTCTCATTTTATTATGAGTAACTAAACTCCACCTTCTAGAGGGGAGATAGATTTTGTGCTGACATTATGGTGTGATTAATGAGTTTTATGATTGAGAGTTTTTGATTAATTTGTGATGCTTTGCTTTTAATGCTTTCAGTTTATCGTCCATTTATTGAATGAATACATATTTGAGATTTGACAATTAGGAGAGGTAATCTTGAATATGATCTATGCATGATAGCATGGGATGCCAGATGACCCAGGACAGCTACTAGGTTCTATGAAATCATTCAAAAGAATCACAGAGTGTAATGCATTATTTACATTTTAATTTTTATAGGTATATCAAAGTTCAAATGTAGAGAGTAGATACTCCGCTTAGCACTCAGAAGAGGGAGTTAAGTGAATTAGCATTCTTGATTTATAGACCTATAGAATGATCAATGTATTATGAGTTAAGAGCACCATGATAAAGCACAAGTGAAGTCGATCCTTTAGAGCTTCTTTATCTTGAAATCTTCCATTTGAAAGCCTATTTATTTATCCTTTTTAGTTAAATTCACATCACTTGATTTTTCAAATAAAATCAGGATTATTCATTATAATAGATAGTGATCAATTGGAATACACAATCCCTATGGAGATGATACTTTCTTATTACTATACTATAAAACTTGACGCCGTGCACTTGTAGTACAATTTCAAGCAGAAAAGTTTTTGGCGTTGTTGCCAAGGATTGGCATTATTTTAATTTTTCACTAATATTGTAAAAAGATAATTCTAGCTTTAATTTGGAATTTTGTTTTCTTTTACTATATTCTTATTTCTTTTTCTTTTAGTGTTGTTGATTCAATTTGTTTAGCTTTTGTAGCAGCGTGTGAAAAATCCCTTGCTTAAAGATATGGTATTTAACACTTTCCATTGGTCTAATGAACACAATCTTGGCTATCTTGAGATTGATCCAATTATAGCCCTCAATGCACAGGTATCATCTCTAATTTACTAGTCAGCAATAGCCAATTCAACATCATTGGGAGCTTCAATTACAGGAGACTCATCTACTGCAATTGGATCATACATGGCTATAAATCAAACTAAAGAAGATGTGCTGTATGTGAACCATTAGGGCTATAGTAATAATCATGGATACAACCTACCAACACACTATCCTTTAGGGTTGAAGAATCATGAGAATTTTTTTTCCTATGGAAATCCAAGGAATACCATGAACCCATATATTGATTATCAATCCCAACCAACTAAAAAGTTATCTTTACTTGAAGATCTCATGACTACCTTCGTAAATGAAAGTCAAGTAAGATGTACAAGGAATGAAACAATACTTGATAGCATTAAGATGCACATGGGAAATATAAATGCATCTATCAAGTTTTCGGAAACTTAAAGTGATGAACTTGTAAATCCTGTCGATAATCCAAAAAAAGGTGTCTTTCATGAAATGAGGTAAGATTTATCAATTATCATGTTATGAACTTTTCAGTTGAGAAGAATACATGTAAAAAGAATGAAGTTTTGAATGAGTGTGTAGGTATTTTTCCTGATGAGAGTATTCAAGATCAAGTGGAAAATTGTATTGCAATTTCTATTAGTTAGGATATGACAAGTTCTAAGGAAGTCATGGAGCATGTCTTGACTACAAAAACATTGTCAAAACAGAAGGTTAATAATAAGGAGGAACCATTGGAAGAAGTATCATCAGTAGAAGAAGCTAGAACTAATTTGAAATTGAAGAAATTGCCCAAATCTCTAAGGCATGTAATTCTTAGCACTGATTCATTCTTTCCAATGATTAGTTCTTCTTCTTTTACATGTGTGGAGGAAGAAAATCCACTACATGTTCAAACCATGAAGCTACACAATGAGAATATTAATTGCTTCAAGATTGATGGGTTGGAAGAAATCATTAAAGAATTTTCAGGAAAGCCCATAGACAACATGAAGCAATTGAGTATGTGTATCAACAGGGTGCACCAGAAGAATTTCACAAGATAATACCAAGTTTAAAAGAACTAGTTCACCGAAAAGCCAAATTTCATTTCAAAGAGGGGAGACTGTAGTCATTCTGAGACTATAAACAAAGCATTTCTTAGGAGGCAATGCAAGTTTTCAAACTTTTTACTTTTTTTTTGTTTATTTCCATTAGCTTAGTTTAGTTTTGCAATTTAGTTTTTAGTTGGTTTTCTTGATTCTAGATGATCTCTTCAAAGAGCTGAGGACTCCACCAAAAGTAAGCTTCATACATCAAAGGAGAGCATGTCCCCATGAGGAAGTTTCTTTCCCCCTCATTTGTTATTGTTAACATTGAGGACGATGTTTCATTTTAAGTTTGGGAGGGTTTAGTTTTGTGTTTGTTTGTCCATTTTGTGTGTTTTGTTTCAACAATGTTGTTTAGTGTTTTGTGTAATTGTGGTTGTGTTTTGTGTGAAAAAAGTTTTTTTTGAGCATTAATCAGAGTTCTTATAGGAGAGACCAGTGATTTTAACAAAATGTTTCAACAATGGCTTAGGAAGAAAATGATGGATGTTAACAATGTTTGTGTTTTGATCTTGAATGCTCATCTAATTTACTTTAAATTCTTTACATATTCGATCACGTGCCTATTTCTTTTTGAATTGATTGAGTACTTAGAAACATTTTAGGTGTTTAAGTATGTATAGCTTAGGTTAAACTCTAGAATTCATTGCAATTGTTGGTTGATATGAACATTAGATGACATAAAAGAAAAGAATGAATAAAAACTTATCAAAAATTTGGGGGGATCACATCTCCACAAACTAGAAAGAAAATAAGTTTTGGGGTGCGGTTGTAATACAGCCCAAAATTTGGGGGGATCATACTCCAAAGAATTCAAAAGAAGATAATTGTGAAGAGTGTGATAGTAATATAACCCACAAAAAGAAAATAAGCAAAGTAGAGAAAAAAATAATGCAACTAAAACATCAGCTACTAATCTATTGTAATCTCTCCTTCATGTTGTGAGTTTGTAGAGTTTGCATTGGATAAGTATTCCTTGGTTGCTAGAATGAAATTAAGTATGAAATGCGACAAATTGGAAAAACTATATTGTTTGCACTTGCACTTGGAATCTAAGGTTAAGAGGATGAGGTCCAAGTCAAAATGCTCTATATGTATGTATATATATATATATGATACTCTAAAATTTTCTTCTTAGCCATGTTAATTCTATTGAGGTGTTTAGATGATGAACATGATTGACGTGTTTTGTGTTGTGTTGTGTGTTCAGTTCATCTTGTGTTGTTTTGCTCGAGGACGAGCAAAGTTATAAATTTGGGGATATTTGATAAGTGAATATTATTCATTTATATCACTCCTTTTTAGGTTAACTTTTGGTTTGTTATAAGTTGTTTTTAATTGATTTGATGTGTTTACGTTTGTGTTTGTTTTTAGGCCCACAACTTCAAAATGGATGGAAAAATTACAAGGAATGAAATGAAGTATAAAAGAGATCAAAAGCTTGGACAGTAACTCCGTGCTTAGGCACAGTGCTGTGACGCAACATCAAAAAAGGAAAAATTAGCAAGACTGTGCCTAGGCCTAGCACCCGAACAAGAAAAATCAGCAAGTCTATGCCTACGCATAGTGCCACGGCACAACATTAGAACAAAAAATATTCAGTAACTTTTTGTCACAGCATTGTGCCTTGGCACAGGTCCAAAGAAGAAGAAAACGTGGCAAAATAGAGAGTATGTGTTGCAGCATAAGAAAATTATGCCGCAAAACTGAAGCTAGAGAAAGGATTCCAGATTTTCAAAATGATGAGGATTTTCTAGAATTGCTTGGAAATGTTGCAAAATGACAAATCTTCAAGAGAAGAAGCATAAAGGAAAAGAGAACTCACCCTAGATCTGATCTTGGAGAGATTAGGAGATGTTTTTGGAGATTCTTGGAGAGATTTTTGGAGAGGAAGAAGCTTCAACCTACAAAACAAGCTAAGTACCATCGGGAAGAGTTTGCTATCACTTCAATCTTTGTTCTTTGGTGTTTTTCATCTTATTCATCATTTATAACTTGCATTAAAGTTGAAATCCGAATTTTGATAATGATATATGAATGTTTTATGGATTCTCATTTTATTATGAATAACTAAACTCATCCTTCTAGAGGGGAGATAGATCTTGTGCTGACATTGTGGCATGATTAATGAGTTTTATGATTGAGAGTTTTTGATTAATTTGTGATGCTTTGCTTTTAATGCTTTTAGTTTATCATCCATTTATTGAATGAATACATATTTGAGATTTTATAATTAGGAGAGGTAATCTTGAATACGATCTAGGCATGATAGCATGGGATGCCAGATGACCCGGGAGAGCTTCTAGGTTCCATGACATCATTGAAAAGAATCACAGAGTGTAATGCATTCTTTACATTTTGATTTTTATAGGTATATCAAAATTCAAATGTAGAGAGTAGATACTTAGCTTAGCACTCAGGAGAGGGAGTTAAGTGAATTAGCATTCTTGATTTATAAACCTATAGAATGATTAATGTATTATGCGTTAAGAGCATCATGATAAAACATAAGTGAAGTCGATCCTCTAGAACTTCTTTTTCTTGAAATCTTCCATTTGAAATCCTGTCTATTTATCCTTTTTAGTTAAATTCACATCATTTGATTTTCCAAATAAAATTAGGATTATTCATTATAATAGACAGTGATCAATTGGAATACACAATCCCTATGGAGATGATACTTTCTTACTACTGTACTATAAAACTCGATGCCGTGCACTTGCGGTACAATTTGAAGTGAAGAACCTTCCACATGTAAGACAATGGAACAATATCAAAAATGTTTTGAAGATTTCAAAAGATCAATAACATGTTAAGCAGTCTTGGTGAAAAATATAAAGAACCCAAAATGGTGAAAAAGATCCTAAGATCTTTGCCAAGACAGTAGATAGCAAAAGTGTAATACCCTGCCTTGGGGCCTAGGCATTTCACAATTCCCTTGTAATTTTCCTATTTTAAGAGAAATTTTTGTTAAAATTCTTGTAGAGTATGCCCTGAAATATGAGAACCTAAACTTGGCATATATTAATAATATATAATAAAATCTTGATAATTAAAAATTTCTAATACAAACCATAACACACACCCATACCCACAATTGTTTGCCCAAGACTGGAACCGATTATGATGACAATCTACCTTCCAAGAATAATACGATTCCAATCACAATAATATAGTTAATTCACTATGACATACCATACATTGTATTATACATCATGGGAAATCTTTTGAATATAATTCTATAATCATACAAATACATCATGAACTTTATCAGTATATAATTATCCTTTTGGATTACAATCCCAATTCATCATACCACATCACACAAAGATCTCTTATAGTCTTGCTCATCAGTCTCAATCCATAGTTGGGATTCTTTACCTAACTTGCTTGCTAAAAATTAAAATAAGATTGCTTGATTCCAGAAAATTTAGCAAGTAGGAAAGTATGATAGAAAATAATAATCTATAGAAATAGCATATTTAGAACCAGAATATGGATAAAAATATAGCAATGCAATCATACTATGAGGTCCAAGTCCTTAATTTTCCAACACAATGCTCTACGCCATTCTGGCCTATCAAATCATATTATAATTGTACCATCCAAGCACATCATATCAAGTCTGGGCCACTCTATGCCTTTCACATGTCATAAATGTGCCTTTTAGGCACTTTATCTTATTATCACATCTAAATTACAAAATCATAATTGTGTAATTCAGGCACACCCTCATACCACTTGACAACCATTATATCAAATACTAATCATGGAATGTTTCTCATTCCATCAATATACATATTCACATTATATAAATTATATCATCATAATCATGGGATACTTCCTATCCCATCACTCCCACATATTCAGGAAATATATACAGAAAGAGAAGCTACAAAATAATCTCTATTGTCATTCATTCATGCATAAGATTAGTAAATAGGGAATACACATTATTCCCCACATTCTACATATGCTCAATAAAAGGCATATCAACTCAATCATGGGATAATCCATATCCCCATCAATCATCAATTCACACCTCTATTTAACATATCAATCTTAACTACCACAACATAAAGTGGTATCTGCAATCCCAAATATTCATGCCTTTACTAAATGGAGTAAACAATATTATTGAATAAAACACGAGATATCCACTATCCCCAATCATGCATACATGCTCGGATATAAAGCATAGGATCATTACTATCCTTAACTATCCATCCTTTCAACCAAAAAAGAGCCCACTTACCTCAATGGAGTACAATTTCACCAATTCTTGAGTTTCATAACTCCACAAGCTCCACAACTTTCCATTCATATTCAACTAATCCTACATACACAATAATAAAATTCACTTACTAATGCAATTTCAACTAATTTATCTTAAGATAATGCATCATGGTATCTAGATACCATCAATCAGCCCATTAGTAATTTTTTTATAGGCCTTTCAAGTGTATGGCTGCACTCTAATGTAAATCATAAGTCCATTTACTTATGTTTCTCTTTACACACTTTCTAACTTTCATTAAATGGCTGCAACTAAGCTTACACACATCATTTATCTTGTAAACCACTTGGTTAACACTTAAACAACTTTAAAATAACTCAATTAAGCTTTTAATTCACTCAATTCATGGCCCACATAGCACATACTGAAAACCCCTTTTTAACTTCAATTAGGTCATAGTCCAAAATTAGATTTTTCACTCCCAAACAACCCAAATAAATCCCAAAACATTATAATTCATGCATTAATCATTTTCTCTAATGATTCTCAAAGCAATTCTATCATTTTCCCCAAAATTACTATTCATGAAACCCTATTTTAACATAATTCATCATTTCTTATGCCCAATTATGTTCTAAAACATAATAATCAATGAATTAAATATTTTCCCCATTATTTCAACATTAATTTATGTCTATTCCTCCCAAAATCAGTATTCATGAGTTTATACTAAACCCTAACAAGCAAGAAACGTAATTTAGATGGGGGAAAAACCAACTTACCTTGCCATTCACATGTGACTTCCATCATTAGATGTGTTTCTGGCTTCAAATCCATCAGAACCCACCATGGGTTGTAGCAAAAATCGAGATTCCATTTCCTTTGACCATTTAAATGGCCAAAACCCATTTCCCTCTTCATGCTTAGATGTTAAATCACCTAAATCATCTTGTGTTCAAACTAATCAAGCAATAAATTGGCTAAATGGGGTCTAGGCATAAGGTTTGGGCATGGGAAGAAAAATAGGACGAACTGGGGCTGAAACAGAATGGGGTTAGCGATAAAAAGTTGGGCCGCCACCATAAGCCAGCTACCTGTCATACTGCATATGACCGCAAGTACCACCTCCCACTGGACAGCAAGGTATATGGCCTCGAATTTGACCATAGCCACTTGCCCATACAACCTACCCTACTACTTACTATGATAAGTTTCAGTGCATTAGCCATAACTTTTTCATACAAACTCCAAATATTGTGATTCATGTTTCATTGGATAGATAATTTCTAGGGCTACAACTTTCATGTTGACAGTATTTTCTAAATCAACCTCCATGATTGCCAAAAATTGGATATAATTGATGCCTACATCATATTCAGCATCATGCTCTCATGCACTTGTGCTTAAAGAACAAATTAACTTCAAATTTTCAAATTGATTCATATTTATCATGGCCTTAGCAATATTTTCCAACACTTTCTTTTATTTTAATGCCCTAAGAATTAGAAACTACCCCCCTAACAAAACTTTCATCCTCAAAACTTTAATTCTCATTTGATTCTTGTTATTCATTCCAATTTACAAATCCCTTTACATCTTGTAGATCCTTATCCATAAGATACACCACACAAGCGGTGCCTTTCTGATCACATGTCTTGATCGGTCTAGCATGTGTACTTTTGCTAACAATAACACTTACATGATATATCGACACATGCTAATACAAGCAAATCAACATAAATTGACATAGGTTTGATTTATGACAATCACTCAAACATGGGAATCATACCACACTTTCATGACATACAGCCATATTCATATAGGCACATATACAGTATATCTATGTGCATATGCATGTTCATCATCATTAGCATAAGCATATAATTAAATTGTCTTATCATTAGGCATCCACATTCATATACAATTATTAATATCAATCTAGCCTTATCATCAAGGCTTTAATATGTCTAACTACACTAGCATCCCGCCCTCATTGCTCCATAGGGATCATAGGTCAACCAATTCATAAACCATGCCATCACACATTTGTGCCACTATGGCATATCCACATTTGATAGTGTCATAACAGATTTAGGCCAGCCAGGCCATCATGCCATTTTGTCATACCTTTTCATTCGATACAGTGACATTAATTACAAAATACAATAATTTTATAATATTACAAAAATAATATACATCAATAAAATACAATCCAAAATCATGCAAATCCAAGGCTAATTATTATCAATCCAGGCTATCCAGCCTCAACATTCAAGATGTCATTCAAGTCATAATAATCTCAAGCCATCATATCTAATCCAGGCCCTCCAAGCTACCATGTCAATCCGATGTCTTCATATCAGGCCATCTGGGCCTCTACCTTAAGTGGGTGTAAGGTCAGACTATCTAGGTCTCCACATCCTATTTGGGCTATCCAGGAGTCACAACCAAGCCTAGGCCAAACCAGGTCTCCAGGCTACCAAGGTGCATCCATATCTGGTCGTCCAAGCCATTATGCATATTAGGCACATCCATATCCGGTCGTCTAGGCCACCACACCTCGTATGTGTAATATCCAATCCAAGCCAAATAGGCCTTCACAACTATGCCATAGTTACCTAAGAAGCTTTACCACCCTTATGGAGCTTATCCACCTCTGCCAATCATAGGCATCAAAGGCTTTAACACCCCCTCCGGGGCTTATCCACTTCGAGGTATCGCAATCGCCATATTCCCCAATTTCTGTATACACACACATATACATATATATATATATATATCGTGTCACATCAATTCACATACATAAACATACATCTCATGCATGCAAAATTTCCATCGATCAATTACATCAATCACAATGCATCAACCCAAGCAGCTTAGGCTTATAGAAAAATTCAATATCAATCGTATAGGGGAATACAAAAATTTATCAATCACATCATCAATCAAACAACTCACTTCAACTATAGTGAAACCCAATGTCAATTAATACAGTCATGGCACACATGCCAATTCATTCAAATCAACATGCTCACAAGCAAAGTTATTCAATGATACATGAATACATCATCCTTTATAACAATCAATCATGTCTATCATGATTCATGACTAATGATAGAATACTATGCAATACAATATCCATAGCACTCATGCAAATCAGTCAAATCCAATACATAAATTTACACAATTTCATCATTCCAATCACAATCCAATGCAATCACATCATTCAACATATAAAAATGCTCAAATTCATCATTTTCAATCATATTACACATAATAATTCATTCTAATCAAGATATATCTACATGCCATCATTAACAACAGTCAATCAAAGTATGCTTCCATACTCATGATGCAACACATCAGATGCTATGTCACTAATGAATGCCCACACCCCATGGGTGTCAACTGACCTTACATCCACACCATCTTGGCATCTATGCCACCAATGCATTCAAGCCTTCTAAGCCTATCCGTATATTATGGATATCACATATTGTATTCATAAAATCATCAAATAGCAATCAAAATTAATGATAGACAATTACACAATTCATTCATTTAGGAGTAACTCAACAAAACATATACAATGAGCCATTTAGATACGCATTTGGGGTTTATGCCACTTCCAATTAAAGCAATCAAGCAACCAACAAGGTTTACACAACCATCTTGACAACCTAGTTAAGCAAATATAATTGCATTCAATTTCTAACACCCATTCATGAAACTTCACAGTTTCATCATTTCTAATTCAATCATGCTGCAGAATAATAATATTCAATATTTAAATAAAGTGTGCACATGCACCATCATGCTTCACTGCGCCACTCTGATCATAACAGGTATATATTACCAATGTACAATTTCAATCATTCTTGTGCTATCACAGCACTATCACCTTCCTTCCATATCAATATCCTTTATGCAATATCATAACCATTCACATGTCCTCCCTGTCTTTCATCACGCCTTCATATTACTCTTAAATTAATATTCTCCCATATTCCTTATAAGTTCATCAATTCATATTAGGCATGTCATTTTCTATCTCCTCTTGCCATTGCTATCATGATCCTGGAACTTAGTGCTATCACTTAGATTAGTAGGACTTATCACATAGATAAGTCACTAGGCTTTAATATCATTCTGTAATGCCCCACTTTGGGGACTGTGAGTTTCACCATTCCCCTATAATTTCCTTATTTTAAGGGAAATGTCTTTTAAAAATCTGGCAGAATTTGCCATAAAATATGAGAATCTAAACTTGGCATACATAAATCATATATAATTAAATCTTGATAATCATAAATTTCTAATACAAACCATAATGCACACCCATACCCACAATTGTCTGTCCAAGACTGAAACCGATCATGATGACAATCTACCTTCCTAGAATAATATAATTCCAATCACAATAATATAGTTAATTCACTATGACATACCATACATTGGACTATACATCATGTGAAATCTTTTGAATATAATTCTACAATCATACAAATACATCATGAACTTTACAAGTATACAATTATCTTGTGGGATTACAATCCCAATTCATCATACCACAGCACATGAGGATCTCTTATAGTCTTACTCATCAGTCCCAACCACAGTTGAGATTCTTTACCTGACCTGCTAGCTAAAAATTAAAATAAGAAGGCGTGAGTCTAGGCAACTCAATAAGTAGGTAAGTACGATAGAAAATAATAATCCATAGAAACAACATATTCGTAACCAAAATATGGATAAAAACATAGTAATACAATCATACTATGAGGTCCAAGTCCTCAATTTCCCAACACAATTCTTAACGCCATTCGGGCATGTCAAATCATATTATAATTATACCATCCAAGCACATCATATCAAGTTTGGGCCACTTTGTGCCTTTCACATATCATAAATGTGCCTTCTAGGCACTTTATCTTATTATCACATCCAAATTACAAAATCATAACTATGCCATTCAGGCACACTATCATACCACTTGACAACCATTAAGCCAAATACTAATCATGGAATGTTTCTCATTCCATCAATATACATATTCATATCATATAACATATATCATCATAATCATAGGATACTTTCTATCCCATCACTCCCACATATTCAGGAAATATATACAGAAAGAGAAGCCATGAAATAATCTTTATTCCCATTCATTTGTGCATAAGATAAGTAAATAGGGAATACACGCTATTCCCCACATTCTACACATGCTCAACAAAATGCATATCAACTTAATTATGAGATAATCCTTATCCCCATCAATCATCAATTCACACCTCTATGTAACATATCAACCTTAACTACTGCAACACAAAGGGATATCTGCTATCCCCAATATTCATGCCTTCACTAAAAGGAGTAAACATCATTATTGAATAAAACATGATATCCACTATCCATAATTTTGCATGCATGCCTGGATACAAAGCATGGGATCATGAATATCCCCAACTATCCATCCATTCAACCAGAAAAGAGCCTACTTATCTCCAACTATCCATCCATCTACTTATGTTTCTCTTTATGTACTTTCTAACTTTCATTAAATGGATGCAACTAAGCTTACACCCTTCATTTTTCTTGTAAACCACGTGGATAACACTTAAAAAATTTAAAACAACTCAATTATGTTTTTAATTTACTCAATTCATGGCTCACATAGCCCATAAAAAAATCCCTTTTTAACATTAATTAGGTCATAGTCCAAAATTCCAAACAACTCAAACAAATCCCAAAACATTATAATTCATGCATTAATCATTTTTTCCATGATTCTCAAATCAATTCTATCATATCTCCCTAAATCACTATTAATGAAACCGTATTTTAACATAATTCATCATTTCTTATGCTCGATTATGTTCTAAAACATAATAATTAATGAATTAAACATTTTCCCCATGATTTCAAAATTAATTTATGTCTATTTCTCCCAAAATCACTATTCACAAGTTTATACTAAACCCTAACAAGCAAAAAATGTAATTTAGATGGGGGAAAAACCAACTTACCTTGCCATTCATGTGTGGCTTCCATCATTAGACATGCTTTCGACTTTAAATCCTTAAGAGCACACCATGGGTTGCAGCAAAAACTGAGATTCCATTTTCTTTCACCATTCAAATGACCAAAACCCATTTCCCTCTTCATGCTTAGACACCTAATCATTTTTTTCTAGCTAATCAAGCAAGAAATTGGCTAAACGGGGTCTAGGCATAAGGGTTTGGGTGTGGGAAGAACAATGGGATGTACTGGGGCTGAAATGGAATGGGGTCAACCTTAAAAGGTTGGGCCACCACTATATGGTAGCCGCCTGCCATGCTGCCTACCACTGGACAATAGGTTATATGGCCTTGGATTCGACCATAGCCACTTGCCCATACTGCCTGCCCTACCACCTACCGGAAGAAGTTTCAATGCATTGCCCATAACTTTCTCATACAAACTACAAATTGAGTGATTTTTATTCCATTGGATAGATAATTTCAAGGGATACAACTTGTATGTTGATCATGATTTCTAAATAAGACTCCATATATGCTACAAATTGGATACAATTGATGCCTAGATTGTATTCAATGTCATGCTCTCATGTACTTGTGCTCAAAGTAAAACTAAACTTGAAATTTTCAAATTAGTTCATATCCATCATAGCCTTAGCAATATTTTCCAACACTTTCCTTTATTTGAACACCCCAAGCATTACAAAAAGTCATAGCTATCCAAGAGGCAAGAGATTTGGATAAGATGAAAGTTGACAAGCTAATGCATTTTCTTATAACCCATGAAGTTCTAATGAAGCAAAATGCTCTAGAAGAACCAAAAGAAAAGAAATCAATAGCACTAAGAACTGAATCAGAAGATGACTCACAAAGTGAACCATCAACAAGTGGAGCTGAAAATGATGATGGCATGGTGATGCTAAGCAGAAGATTCAGAACCATGTTTAGAAGAAAGACTGGAAGTAACTCCAAAAATTTTAGAAACAAGATAAAAGAAAAGATGTTCCTACATGCTACAATTTTGAATTGTGAAAAGACTAACCACATGAGTTATGACTACTGAGAACCTGATAAGATGCAAGGGGAACAATAGAGCAAAAGGCACAACTCATATTCTGAAAACAAAAACAAAAACAATAGCTAAAGCTTCAATAAGAAGAAAGCACTTGCAGCATGGGAAATGATCAAAAATATGCTATGTGAAAGTATAAGTAATAGTGAAGATAAACATAGAAAAATTCAGCAAATCGTCAATTACAAAAGGAGATCAAGGAGAATATGACACTGGAATCAGCTTCATGTCCATCAATGAAGATGAAGTAACTTCTAAACTTCAATCTCAAAATTTCCTTGATGAATTAGAAAGTATATATGTCGGTTTCAAGGTTTTGAAAGCCAAATACAAGGAGACAAAGAAGGAGTTATGAAAAGTAACCAATGAATGCTCCAAGTTGAAAGATGAGAACTACAAGCTCAAGAATGATCAATGCACCATTTAAAAACTTGATTAGATTAAGGTAGAGAATAATGCCCTAAGACAGACCTTAACCTCCACCCTGTTTAGAATGAAACCAAAGAGTAAAGGTGGTCAACAACACAAGAAAAAGAACTACAACTTTGGAAAAAATAAAGGACAAAATAGACCATGGTTTAGATTCCTAAGAAATTTGCATATGTAATATATGCAATTCAATCTGTTGAAATTAGAATAGTGGCACACAAGGAACAAAGGGTACCAATGTTTACTGCCACTAACCCACCTAGATCTATTCCAAAATGAGTACCAAAGATTAAAGCCTAACCTTGTCATTCAGGTGTAGCATATGGTACATTGACAGTAGTTGTTCAAGACACATGACAAGGGAGGAGTTGTTCACTGAATTCAAAGAAATACATGGTGGAACAACAACCTTCTGAGACAATGAAAAAGGTAGAGTGGCTAGGATTATTAAGGTCAGTCAACTACATTCTACTATTATTTCATATGTACTTTTAGTTAAGGGATTAAAGCATAATCTTTTGAGTTTTAGTTAATTTTGTAATAGTGGTTATAAAGTTATGTTTGAATCTCACACTTGTTCAGTCCTAGATCAGAATAACTCAATTATAATTCTAGGCAAAAGGCATGGAAATGCATACATATTAGACTAATTTGATATTCAGGCTAAATATCTTATTAGTCATGATGATTTCCTATTGTGGCATAGAAGACTAGGACATGCCAATGAAGATATGATATAAAGATTGTATCAAAAGGATCTTGTAGTTGGCCTATCTGAACTGAAATTTGACTAAGGACAATTGTGTGATGCATGTCCAAAAGGAAAGCACTCAAAAGAATCTTTCAAGTGAAACAAAGAAATATAAATAACTAAGCCATTTCAATTGCTACATATGGACTTGGTTAGACAAACAAGAACTAGAAGTCTTGGAGGGAAACATTACGCATATGTCATTGTTGATGACTATAGTAGATATACCTGAGTAATATTTCTTGCATCTAAGGACAAAGCTTTCTCATTCTTTGAAATCTTTTCAAAGTGAGTGCAGAATGAACATAGTTCTCATATTGTTGCCATTAAGAGTGATCATGGTGGAGAATTTGAAAACCATAAGTTCATAGGTTACTGTGAAAATAATGATATTTTTCAAACTTTCTCTACACCAAAAACACCCCAATAGAATGGAGTAGTAGAGAGGAAAAATAAAACCATACAAGAAATGACAAGGACCATGTTGAGTGAATATAATCTGCCACAATACTCTTAGGTTGAAGTTATGAATACCGCCAGTTTCATTATAAATAGAATTCATACTAGGCCAATACTCAACAAAACTCGATTTGAGTTAATATTATGACAAAAATCTTAACATATCATTTTTCCATACTTTTGGCTTTGAATGTTTTATTCTTAATAATAGGAAGGGAAACCTTGGAAAATTCGATAGCAAGTCTAATGAAGGAATATTCCTTGGTTATTCTATTGTTAGTAAAGCTTTTAGAATCTATAATTTAAATTGTAGAGCTATAAAAGGTTCTATTCATGCTAAATTTGATGAATCCACTAACTATTTGAAAATACCAAAGAACCTTGATGATGAAGCAGACAAACCTACAATAGATGTGGAGAGAATAAATTTGCAAGACCAAGGCAAACAAACTCCACAAATAGAAATAATAAGAGATAGAGTTAATAGACAACTTGAATCCTCCACTAGTGAGATATATGAAGAAGGTAACTCTTCTCTTCCTAAACATTGGATATTCATGCATGATCATCTTGAAAACCAAGTAATTGGTAATGTGTATAATAAAGTTAAAACTAGATCATTGTATCATCAAATATGTTGTAATTTTACCTTCATTTCTCAAATAAAGCCAACTTGTATAGACATTGCATTAGAAGATGAGAACTGGATTTTAGCTATACAAGAAAAACTTGACTAATTTAAAAGAAATGATGTGTGGACCTTAGTTCCAAAACCAAATCACCAATTAATTATAGAAACCAAATGGGTCTTTAGGAACAAACTTGATGAATCTAGATTAGTTGTGAGAAATAAGGCAAGATTAGTAGCAAAGGGTATTGTCAAGAAGAAGGGATTGATTTTAATGAATCATACACTCCTATTGCTAGGATAAAAGCCATAAGAATGTTGTTAGCATTTGCATCTTTTATAAATTTTAAACTTTACCAGATGGATGTGAAATCTGAATTTATAAATGATTTCATTAATGAAGAAGTATACGTGGAACAACCCCCTGAGTTTGAAGATTCTCATGACCCCAACCATGTCTTCAAACTCAAGAAAGCCCTCTATGGATTACAGCAAGCTCCTAGAGCATGGTATGAAAGGCTAAGTAGATTTTTAATTGAAAAAGGATTCTCAAGGGGTGAAGTGACATTCTCATTATGCAAATATATGTTGACGACATTGTATTTGGAGCCACTAACAAAAATCTTTGTCAAGAATTTTCTTAGATTATGTAGGGAGAATTCAAAATGAGTTTTATGGGAGAATTAACCTTCTTCTTGGAACTGCAAGTAAAGCAAATAAAGGAAGAAAATTTCATCCACCAAGCTAAATACACAAAGGAATTGCTAAAGAAAGTCAATCTTGAAGATGAGAGAAAATATGAAACTCCAATGAGTACTTCCATCAAATTGGACAAGGATGAAAAAGGTAAATCTATTTGCCAAAAACTTTATAGAAGTATGATAGGATATCTATTGTATCTCACTTCTAGTAGGCCATACATTATATTTAGTGTATATATGTGTGCTAAATTCTAGTCAAACCCTAAAGAATCACATCTTATTGCTGTTAAAAAAATATTTAGATACCTCTTAGACACTCCAAATCTTGGTTTATGGTATCCAAAGGATTTGGACTTTGAGTTAATTGGATACTCTGATGTTGATTTCACTATATATAGAGTAGATAGGAAGAGTACCTTAGGGACTTGTCAGTTTCTTGGAAACATGATCATATCATGGTTCTGCAAAAAGCAGACATCTGTTGCATTGTTGTCATACCTAGCCTTCCAAGGCATAACATACCATTTTGCACTATATTTCACACAAATTTGCCCACTTTTAAGGTGGGGTGCTCGAGTTTCATTATGGAACTCGACCAGTTTCTATAGAAAATTGACAGAGATTTGCTAAATTATTAGGATTTAACCTGTACAATTATTCATCAAATGTAATAAAGCAACAATATAAATTCTAAACATACACACACTTTCCCATAGCCCAAGATCTAGGTAGAATCATGATGGTAACACATCGAAGGGGAAATTATATCCTCATGTACAAATCCATAAATACATTCCAATGACATACATTATGACTTATTTTGATCATTTAAGATTACTCGATTACAATTCCACAAATACATATGAATACTCAACACAAATACACCAATATATTTATCATTATACAAATACACACAAAAGGGTGTCAACCCCAATCTATCATACCATAATAAATCTTTGTTCTTTCTCATATACCTCTTGCCTGACCTGTCAACTAAAAAAATTTAAACAAAAAGGTGTGAGTCCAGCAACTTAGTAAGTAGGCATGTAAAACAAAATATTATCAAAATTTAGATACATTATATTCAATTTCTACAATAGACTCAATTTATACTAAATGTTTCCATATCTCAAGCATTACAATTTCATCATTATCATTATCAAATTTCACAATTTACACATGCTATTCAATGGGATGTTCTTTATGTCTTTCAATAGACAACCATATACAAGAACAATGACCCTAAAATGAACATCAATAGCCCAATCCAAGGGATACTCACTATCCCAACAAATCAAATGCATCAATCTTAAACACAGAAGGGATGTTCACAATCCCCAACCAAAACAACCATGCCTAGATATAATCAAATGGGACTTTCGTCTCCAATCATACAATATAGCAAATCAAAGGACGAATGCGTACTTACCTTAGGCCTTTAGCTGCAACTACTTTCCTCCAGCTTTGTCTTTTCATCCTTCTCAGATCATCCTATATACAGTCACAATCTCATTTACTTAACCATTTGTAATCATGTACTCAATACATCATATTAGCATTTCTTTCAAAGCCAATTTCAAGCTATGATCATTAAAAATGTGATAAACATCAGGTAAACTAGGGTTTCTTCACAATTATCATAAGAAATCTCCTTTGTTAACATATTTATCTGGTATCTTACATGATTAAGATTTAAAAATCTTGTAAACAACTCATTTAAACTTTTAATCTAATTAATTCATGGCTTACATAGCCCATTCACAAATATCTTCTTTAACCCTAACTAGGGCATAGCCCAAAACTCGATTCCACTAGTCCAAACCGCTCCATACATGTTCTAAAACATATAAGTCATGCCATTAATCATTTACCCCATGATTAATTCAACAAAAATCAGAAAATCTCCAATTTCTACTATTCACAGAAACCCTAGCTTAGCAATTTCAGCAATTTCACGTGCCAAATCTGATAAGTCTAACCCATTACTAAGCTTGATTTTGATGACAAATGAGATTAAATAACTTAGTTTTGATGATGAACAAATAAGTTAGTGAAGAATTAAGGTACTGATAAATCACTTTCTAAGGGTTGCAGTATTAGTACCAAAAACAAATTAAGGAAAGTATTAAAGAAATGTTCAAATAAAAAGATATTCAAAAGGCACATGAAAACATTTTAGAACTTATTTGTAAGTTAAGCATGAAAAGATTAAAGGTTAGGAAGAAATTAAACTAAATTAGTAGCAATCAGATGTAACTCAGAACCAAGTCAGAAGCAACCTAGAACTTCTTCAAAAGAAAAATTGAAAATAAAAAAAAACCCACAAAAGAAGTACAGAAGATGAGTTAGCTATACATAAATGCGATAGAAGAAATATAGCACTACACAGAAGCTAGACAAAACAAGGATAGAATACATAGAAGTAAGTCAAAATCAACGTTACTAAGGACAGAAGCAAACCAAAAGCAATATTAAG
>JAYJMB010005755.1:0-10117 GCA_036873735.1 Pouteria campechiana
ATATATATATATATATATATATATAGATATATAGATAGATAGATAGATAGATATGATAAGTGGCACCAATGGATAGACAATCCAGACTATTATCATGTTTGGTGGATGGTCTTGACCCTGATGATTTGATGTTTAGCTATAGTTACGCTGTCACACAAAACCGATTTTTGTATATTCAAGCATATACGGCTTGCTAGGAAATGGATGGGCCATGCAAGAGCCTAAGTTCAGATCAGATATTTATAAATTGGCAAGCCACTTAAAGATAAGCCCAGCCCACCGAGGTTGAGTTTGAGACTTGGTAAACGTTAATGTCATTCCTGTGGCTGATGGCGCCAAGCGAATCACCCAAATATGAAGCAATTTCAGGCAGTACTCTGAAGTCTCCTGACATTGGCAAATCCATTGATAGAACGCCAACATTAGGACTCAATTTTATCAAAATCAAACAGGAGGTTGAACTAATTAAGAGTACAAATTCGTTCAGCCTTATTTGAACTACTTTAAAAAAATTCATATAGAGAATCAAACTACAAAACCAGACATAGAAGTTCATCTCTTTTAACATTAGGCTGCGCCCATTAATTGAGCTTTTCATTGTATCCACATCAATTAAACAAAATTAGAAAATAGGTGATTTTAGACTAGATCAGCTCAGATTTGAATCATTTGATTCACAGCCGGCTTTTTCCTCTTTTTAATAATATTCCTTTGACCCTTACATGTCAATTTAATACTACCAAAACCCGATCCATTTGATATTTTCTACCTAAAGCCCAATTCAATTCCAATTCCGCTCTAAACGTTAACCTATTTCCAGATTGATAAGAACAACATTCCAATTCCGCTCTAAACGTTAACCTATTTCCATATTGATAAGATGTTGTTCTATGTATGAGCCCGCCTTAAAATCAATTAAAAGTAATTTTGAGACAGCAGCCCTGTAATATATGGTGTGAAAGGTAATCAAGAGAGCCTCGATATTTATGTATTAGAGAAGGGGCGAGTGGTGCTAGTGCAAAACATTCTAAATGGCTTAGGCTAGCCGCCAATCTTTTCATTCCTGGATTTCTAATTTCCATACGAAAATATGCAGTGACTCTTAAATGTCCCAGGTTTGACCCAGATGGGCTATTAAAGAGGCCTAGAAGCAGCAGCATCATAAAAAATAGAATGGATTGTGAATCCATTCATACACCAATCGAATATCAGGAATCGAATATCAGGAATTTGATTCTTACATCGACAAGTCAACAAACACTAAACGATATTCGCATCCTCCACCTAACCTTGGAATCGATCAATGATTCAGAGTCATCTGATATTTTCTTAATGGTTAAAGACATTCGGGAGATGTCAAGATCTGTAAAAGAACATAATCAATCAACTGGTTCAAAATTTTCTCACCCCACTTCTACGTTCAAACTCCACTAATCTGTGTCGGTACATCATGCTCCATTAACATCAAGACGGTTGTCCAATATTTCTTCACGTTAGGGTGCCATCAAGAAACAAGCATGAGATACATCAATATTAGGTGCTGGGGGATTAGATGAGGGCCCTCATACGTTGAAACAGCTGAGTGTTTAACAATCACAAATGCTCAGCAATCAAACTTTCAACCATCATCACCCACTGCCACTGCTAAGCAACGACTGCATTCCGTCCTCGGCATCTACCTCTTGCAAAGGGAGACCCCACCCCCAACCACCCAACATGCCATTTGAAGATGTGGTAACCTCAAAAGCACCAATTGGCGGAGTTGATAATAAAAACCCAAATCATACATCAGGCAGTGTTTATGATACTGTAGGGTGCAGACTGCAAACGGAGAACATACTTAGACTGAGAAAACCAACAAGTTCTAAGTGGTGAATCACCAAGCCAGCAAGCAGCCATTCTAGAAATAGAGTTTGCTGGTGTAGGCTTCCTGCACCCACAGAGAAATTCATCTTCACCCGTCTAATTAATGAAACACCCTCCGTTTCATTTTTATTGATTCTTGAAAGTGACTTTGAATCATACAGCTAGATGCTCCAGTAACGGCAAATGGAAAAGGCATGGATTGACTGATTGAAAGTTTGAAACCATGAAACCACTAAAAGGAAAAAATATTTTATATTAAAAAAAGAAAGAAAGAGTAAAAAACTCAGTATTCTGCAATCAATGGGCAGCGTGAATCATCTAAGAAATTGGAATTTCCAGTCAACGCAATCTCCCACCCCAGTAACATGATTAAGTAGATCATAAATATCGGGCCCAGTGAAATTTGCGAAAATAAGTTCTATGGGAAAAAAATTTAAAAAAAAAAATCCAAAAGATCAAAGGGTAAGATCTTCTGCTCCAAGGCATTTTACAGAAGGCATGATGGCCGATGGATTCTAGGGCCTGGTCTATTTAGCCGTAGGCCCCATAGACAGAAATTTGAGAATCTCTAGAAAATTAAGTCCCCACCGCTAAGAAAGAATGACCACGGAAATTTATGATAGAAAGAAAGCATTTTCAGCACCTTGTCATGAAAAAAAATTCTCCAGAGTTGGAGTAAAAATTAAAAAGAACAAGAAAAAAAGAGAAAACTTTGGTTATCTGCAGTATGAATTCCAAGCTTTTCATTTCTCCTCCTTCCTTATCTTTCTGTATTTACATAACAACTGTAAATGGGGCAGGTGGGCTAGCACACAATTGCTTGCAAAACAGAGTAAATCAGTTGATCACGATCTTTGGGCCCCTATATTTGTCTCCAACTACAAAGAAATCATTGGGTTTCTCAGTTTCTTCCAGCCATGCATAGCCTCCTGCTTCATCAGATCCCAATTCCATGTCCCCTGCATCAGACAAATCAGACACGCAAATAAGTCACAACTCCAGAATCTTGCCACCCTAGAAAGATGCAAGACAATCAACTATATTCAATCACTAGTTTTGACAAAGGATAATCGTCAATTTGCCGTTAGTACAGGTGAACATAGATTAGAAGCCCAGAATGTTGGTACGTTGGCACTGTAGTGCTCAAAAATATTAAAAATATGACAATCACAGCCTTCCATATGTATTGACAGAAATTAGGCAGTACGAAGCCAAATACAGCACACAGAAATATAGCTATTTAATAGTCGAAGAATTGTGACTGGAAAGTTCCAACTGATGCAGTTTTTGGACAAGCTCATCAGGACCACCACACAAACCTTGAGCCTGACTATGCAGTAAACATGCATGAATCCTGATTTGAAAGTGTAAAAAGGGGCAGACCCTGACGCTGAAAAGGAATTAATGACAGTGACTTTATTATCTTTCAGAGTGCATACAAGCAATAGGAACCTAGAGACAGCATGATCAAATAATAGCACTTGGAAAGTGAAGATCATTCAGTACCGTATAGACCTTCCATGTGATCTTTTCTTAGCCACACTGCAGAACGACAATGACCACTAAATTTTGAAGGATGGGCAAAAATTGTACACAGATGTATGCTGAGGTGAGAAAATTCATGCTTTATTGGGTCCCGACTCTACATGCCACATTCAAAAAAATAAAAATAAAAAAATAACTGCATGGAAAGTCCACAGGAATAGCACATAACAGTCTAATGCATATAGTAGAAAAAACTTGACTATAACTAGCTATAAAAGAACAAACAATAATATTGAACGATTCATATCCAGTCAGCATGTACACAGATAACAGGCACATCTATGCATGCCAAAGATGTGAGGAACAGATAAGTATTCGGGGGTAATCTGATGAAATAAAACAACTAAAACAACTTGGGGTTTGGCCAATAGAAGGGACAGGTGATGGAATAGGCAGTACAGATACGAAAGCTAAATTTGAATCTATCAATCATGATGTTTTCTGAATAAACTGCAAAAATACACTGCTGGAGCTGTAAGTCTTCCATCGAACAAATGAGGGGCAGCTGGAGAACAATGGGCATAAACATTAACAGACTCCAAATTATATATGATATCAGAAACCACACAACACGAACAAATCAGGAGCAGAATGAGAAAAATACGAGATTCTCAACCAAAGGCATGCATTGTCAGCTTTCAGTTTATACTCTTGAAGTGCCAGTTTTCAGTGGATGGAATGAATATATTTAACAGATTCTAAATTCTATACAAATATCAGGAAGCAGGCCTTCGATACACAGACACGCTCATCAAAGACATGCAAATTCGAAAAATGGAATTAAAAATTTACTTATAAGATATTCAAAACAGGTATAAGCATGCAATATTTTCTTTTGGCTTGGACTCATGCAGTTATTAGGTCAAATTATACAATACATTGATCTGCTGGGATCCTCGGTGGCAGATACAGCCCCAAAATCTCCTGGATAGAATGAATACAACAGCTAAATTTTGGATCTTTTCAATTAAGTAAGAATTGTTGTTGCCACACTCCTTTCAATATCCTACAGTCCACATAACTAAACATGACAATTGTCTAACCAAGCATATTTTTCACAACATTGTAGAAGTACAGTGACATGCAACAAAACGGTGGCATTGATAACTGAACTAGAGTCCTGGCTTTCAAACCATCTGCACAATGCAACGGTAAGCACCTAGTATTTGAGAATAATGACATATTTATACAGACTAGAAACTGCAATGGCATAGACAAAGAACTTCGTGAGATGTAAGCAGTTTTTGCATATACACTAAAACTCCTCGCACAAGCTCCTGATTTGCAGCTTAACATTTGACCAACAAGTGGGGAATAATTAAAATTTTTAAAGAAATATACATGGGATAGAACGGCTAAATGCACAATCAAATTCTTTGACTTACGCACTCAGTTTCACTACCTAACAAGCAGAAAGCTGTTTAGTGGCAACAGAATGTGCTAAATCAGCACATTTAATGAACACTCGTAAGGTGGACCCCACCATGCAGATTTTCTTGCCCATTAGTGCAGCAAATCCACTGATCAGATGGACCAGTGAAAGAAACCACAGGTTGGCTAAAAAACTTCTTGATTCTTGGGCCAGGGTGTGAACATGCTGATGCACAATTCATCACAGATTCAAGAGCCTAAATTGTAAATGATGTGACATTAGCACAAGTTTGTCTGCATGTGCTTACAAATAAAAGGTATAACTAGTGCATAAAGCTCCTGCCAAGCAGAGTTTGAGAAGGGTGGCAAAATCCACAGAGCCTTACTCTCATTTCTTGGAGTGAATGTTTCCATGACTTGCACTCATGCCATCAAGAATGGAGGTGGAGAGCCTAACCATCACTCATATAGAGAAACTTTATAACAATTATAATATAGACACATACACATATTAGCTAACTTAACACATACACATATTAGCTAACTATGTATAATTTTATATATCTTAAGGGTTTGTTTGGATAGAGTGAGTTAAGAAGGTAACTGTATTACGAAAGGGAGTGCATTAGAAAATTGGAGTAAGGATGATATCAGCAATAAAGATTTTTAATGAAGAAGAAAGTAAAAATGATTGAAAATATAGGTAATAATTAGAAAAAGAAGGGTTATTATGGTAGTTAAGATGCCACAATAGTCCCAAAAGGTGTGAGAGAAGAGTATATTGCTAATGCACTTGCATTGCTTATGCATCCAAACAAGGTCTACGAGTTCTCACAGATACATTTTAAATTTAGAATATAACTTGGTTTGCTTTGGCACTAATATAATAATTCAGACACTGTTAACTATGGCAACATTACCTCCTGATTACATTAATTGATGATAAAGACAAAAGCATCTGCATGATGCAAAGCTCTTGTTACTATGTTGACAGAAACCATAAACAAAAATGCCAATTATAGGTATAAAGAATGACTTTCAGATATCTATATTGGACCCATGCATATTAAATAATCCAAAGAAGCGATGGTGGGAGCAAATTCATGTCAATCTACAGCCAACATGCACGTACCATACACTGTTTGGTTAAAGATGACATAACATGCTGTCAATTCACCATAAAGAAAGCCAATAGGAAATGAAAACAAACCTGAAAAACTCATGTATGGAAAATCATGATAGTACGTGCAGTGTCTTCCTTCAGCATCTGAATAAGGGGGCCCAATCACATCCAACACGGCACATGACGTCACTGCCGTGAAACAGTGCATATTGCCTCCGGCAGCTGGGTAAAGTATAGAGGTGTTGCACGGAGCAATGAAGACATCATCTACCTTCATCTTTGCCAATCGGACCCCAGACGGCTGGACTGTGGGGATTACAGTGGAAAGTGACAACAACAGTACACAGCAATGGAATACAAAGAATCAAAGTAAGACTCTCTTTTATCTAAAGAAATGAAAGCAAGAAGAAATATATGAAGAGGAGCCATATGTAAACTGCACAAGTCAACTATTAAGTACTTATCTTTTCTCAAACATGCATACCAAATGACTTCATCACTAATCATATATCTTTTAAGAAGAATAAGAGCATCCAAATTTAAGCATTACAAGTGAGTTACAAGAGATGATTCAATCCTTTTGCGGTATGAGGAAAGAACTAAAGCTTAGAAATGTCTCTGTGCTATGGATTGATGCATGAGCACTAAGAAAAGAGGAAGAAAGTTTACAGTGGGAGGGGTTGATATCCATCACGGCAGCAGAAATATCAGCCCAGTCATATGATTTGATGTGCATGGAGCCAAAAAGGAGCTTGCTGAAGACTGTCATGCCTGGATGATTATGAAGTGGAATGACACCCGATGGGGGCAAACAGAAAATACCAATCTGCAGGAATACATGAAATATGTGAGACAGTGGGATCAAAAAGATGAAAGTTTTAGATCTATCATGCAGGATATATAAATTATAATGCCACATACTGAGAATTTGTTACATTCATATAAGTGTAGGTATGTTATTGGAGGGGATCCTTCAGCATCAATGGTTCTGAAATGAAGCACTTCCTGGTTCATTGCATTTGTTGGAGTGGATCTACCAGTGCTGCTGGACCAGAAATATGGCATGTCCTGATTCAATCCAAGATCTCCCGGAGTCATGCTATCTGCATGAGACAAACAATACTTGTAAGCACTAGTGTAAAAAAGAAAACAAAAGAAAAGGAGACAGTCTTGTTGTCCGACATATGTGCTATAATATATTATAATCCATTTAGCAACTATCATCACATGGATTTAGATATGAACGAATAAAAATACCCTGCATGCATGCATACACAATTATGTGTTGTGTCAAAAAGGAAAAAGCAGATACACAACTCTTCATCAAAATTGGCAAAAAAATTGTGGAATTTCAAAATATTCTAATTATGATGCAAAATGATGCTTGATGGCCCCTACATGCATTTAGTCTAGAAGTATGCCACTTTTATCCACCAATTCACATCAGACCTCAGACTACTTTTAGCTCACCTAAACATTGCAATTGATTGAAAACATTAATTATTCTCATATGAATATGACCTAGGAATTTGATGGGTGGATTGGGCCAACTTGACGTAACTAGATTAGTAGAGAAAGAAAAATAATGCATTTTCTTAGTTAGCTCAGCTGGTAAAGATTTGTACGAGTGCACATTGTCCAAGGTTAACATAACTATACAAGGAGAGAGAAAAGAATAAGATAACAAAGGATAAGAGAATGAGATGGCCCTTCACCACCCAAATAAAATGTTGTTGCCATTTTAAAAAGAAAAAACTACATCCAATGTTATGCCAAAGTAATATCTTATTGAAGATGGATACTTCCAAAAATGTAGAAAAGAATAATAATAGTAATAGAAAAATAGCATATCTAGTGCACGAGGCTCTTGCCAATGCAGGGTCTAAGGAGGGCACATATGTGAATAGAACATGATTTTTACGTAGAACTTCAACAACTCCCATGATTATATTGGAAGAATGCATGAGAGCATATATCAACAACCACAAAACAAAGCACGTACAGGACTCAAAAGCACGTGTCTACATGAATATACATAATTCTCTTTAAGCAATATGTATGCTGCTGACTTCAAACGGTTGGCATAAAACTTGGCTGATGACATGATACATTATTGGAAACTCTTGCATCACCCTAGATGACAAGAACATGCTCGGAAATTCATGCATCACCCCAGATGCGATGAACATTGCATGACCAAGAATGCATGAACCGATGTATACCACAAATGCAACCTTAAAAATGCCAAGAGAATATACTATGCTTCTTTCTTTTCTTTTCTTTTTTTTTTTCATAAAAGGCGAGAACTAGAAGAAGACATGACAACGAAGGTATCAACAATTCAATGGACAGCATCATCAATACAAAAATATAGACGTAACTCTCCTACCTTAAGGAATAGATTTGTTGCGAATTCATAAAGAACATGATCATTACTTTAGATCATTGATGGGTTCTACCACATTTTTTTGAAAATCCAATAGATTTCTCCCAGTAAGATAATCCATATATCTGCAAACCTGTGGACGTCACCATCTAACCCACATGCATTGAACATTGTTTCTTATTTGGCCCAATATTTTCCTGTTTTCTTCTGCTTTAACTTCTTGATGAATTTCTTTGCTTGATTACTGGGCAACTGGAACATGAATGATACCTTGAAATAATTAGGAGACAAATGCAACCAATGCCATGCACTAGTCTAGCAAAATTCTCACCGGAATCCAAGCACTTAAGGATCTAAACAAGTCAACATAACAGTGTAATATACAAAACATCTAAATTCCCTGAAAAGGGCAATACCCAATCGAAGAAATCAGATGAAGAATATGACACGGGAAAGTAAAGTGCAAATGACATTCTTCCAAAAGAATGAAAATTACATAATTAGAATTCAATACAAGCCCGCCCAAGTCCATTCCTACTGCATGACAGAATCACATCCACGCAAAAATTCAGTCACAATCAAATCAAAAAAGCCATTCCAAGTGCAGATTCAGAACCGAAGACAGACAGGAAACGTACCCAGAACGGAGCAGAGCCGTTGGACGTCGTCGGGAGACGGAACAGCCCCAGCGCCGGCAAACACCTCCTTGCACGTATCGTACAGCTTCTGGACAATAGTAGCTGGCATCGATTTCCGCTGCCGTCTCCGGTTCTTCTTCGTCCTGCTCTTCTCAGCAGGCAATTCACAGAACTGCTGCCCTGCTCTCTTAATCAGTCCCGTTTCAATCTTCATCCAGACCAAAAGCAAGAAAGAGCAAAACCAAACACACCCAAGAAAATGGAACTGCTAGAAATCCTCCTCCTTGATAGTTACTTCTTCCTGTTCTATACTGAGAGTGAGATGTGTGTGTGTGTGTGTTTTTTTTCCCTAAGAATATTTTATATGTTTTTGTGGGGTGTTTGGACATGCCGGGGATTTGGGGTTTAAATGTAAAAGATTGAGAGGTTTTACTAAATAAATATTGTTTGCGGGAAAACCAGGGGCCATGAAATGCCAGATAGCTGATAGCCTGTGAGCGAGCGAAGAGAGAGAAAGTGGCTGGTTTCCTATGGGGTGCATTCCAAACAGCGGATTCAAGTTTTATTATTTTATGTATTCTTTCCATTTTGCCCCTCCAATCGTACAAGGGTATATTTTGGCTGTCTTATATATAAATAAAGTCCCACCACCCCACCACCAATACAACGTTGGAAGTTTGGTGGAGGATAGTAGGCTCCTGGAAATTGCCAACAAGATTTTACAACTGATTTATGCGTTCTCAATTCAAGATATACTCTTCCGATTTCATGGATTTTCTCATTGGTGGGAAGGATTTCCATTTCCTCTGTTTACACAGTCAATTAATGCAAGTAAATCTATTTCTGTATGGACTCTTAATTCTAGTACTGTTATTTCACATGGGTAGGAAGAAGAAATTCAATCATTCATTGGCATACTTGAGTAAAGCCATTTTATAAAAGGACCAAGGATAGAAATAATCATTAATGATTTTCCTCTTTTTTTTTTCTAGAAGATGCTTGTGGATGTGATTTCTGGTCGTGAAAGATTTTGATCTCAACGTTTTGGCACCTAAAAAGATGTGATTTAGATGTTCAGGATTCGAATGTATAAAAGAAAGAGTTAAAAGGTAAAGAGTTATAAGTTTAGGATACCTTAAAAAGTATTGATTTTTTTATTTTGGTTATATTGTCACATGATATGATAAA
>JAYJMB010005756.1:0-11669 GCA_036873735.1 Pouteria campechiana
CTGCAAACAAAATATTTTTTATGTCAATGTTTTGTATATGATCGTTTCTCATTTATCTATGTTTATCTTAAATAAATATTATCATAATCGAATTGATTTTTAGTATTGTTCGAACTGGACTGGCAGTTGGACCAGTAGTTGATGGGTCTGATCTAGCCCAATTTTGTTTAATAATATATATTTTTTAGTTTTAATAATATTAATAAAATAAAAAGATAAATTAAAATAATAAAATATTATAAAAGAGTTTATATATTTATATTGATATTTATGGTTTAAATTTTTAAAATTATGTTATATTATTTTTTTCTTTCAACTGGCTAAATTAGCCGGTCGAACCAGTTAGGCCGTGAAGTGGACACCTAACCTGTTTAACCACTAATTCAATTCTAATAACATTATTGGTGGTTGAACTAGTTAAGATCTAGTTTATGGTTTGACTGACTGGTTCAATTCGATATTTTTTTTTTAATTTAAAAATAATATAACATGATTTTAAAAAATCTAAATAATAGATGTTAATATAAATATATAAAATTTTTGCTATACTACTATATTACTTTAATTCATTATTTTATTTTATTAAAAATATTAAAATTTTAAAACTTTACTATCGAACTGAACCGGTCAATTGACAGGTTCCCAGTCGGACCGGCCGGTCCGATCCGGTTGCCTTAAACCTGACATCCACAAATCTTGTACCGGACATGGAACTAAACCCGGCCCATAATATTTTGGAAGCAAGGCCCAAACTGCTGCGGCAGACAGACCTGATTTCCTTCGTAGGAGGAAGAGAAAAGGGCGAGAGAGAGAAAGAGCAGAACAGCGCAAAGCAAAACAACTGAATTTGAGAAGCAGCAAGGAAAGAGGAGGAGATGAGCAGTAGAAGCAGAAACTTCCGGCGCCGAGCTGAAGAAGACGACGAGGACGCTAATGGCGAAGACAACAACACCACTTCCACCTTCGTCCAATCCCAATCCAAAGGCGCCAAATCCAAAAAACCTCCTCCGCCTTCCCAACAATCTCACCGGAACCGCCCCAGCAGCCACGCCTCCAAGCTCCTCAGCTTCGCCGCAGACGACGAAGAAGGCGGTGACGACGCCCCCACCACCACTCCCGCCCACCGCCGCAGAGACAGGGACAAGACCACTTCCCGCTCGAACAGGCAGCCGCCGCCGCCGCCGCCGTCCGGATTCTCCTCTTCATCCTCCCACCAGCACCGGATCACTTCCTCCAAGGACAGGTCGGTGGCCACAGCCGCCGCCACTCCTTCCAACGTCCAACCCCAGGCCGGCGAGTACACCAAAGAGAAGCTCCTGGAGCTGCAGAAGAACACGCGCACCCTTGCCAGCTCCAAGCAGTCGTCGAAGCCGGCGGAGCCCGTTATCGTTTTGAAGGGCCTCGTGAAGCCCCCTTCGCCGCCAAAGCCTGCTCCTGGGGTGAGTGATGCGAGAGAAGAAGCTGCTGCGGCGGCGGCGGATGAAGGGGCGGAGAAGAGGAGGGGGAGTTTGGAGCGAGACAGGGACGACGCGGAGTCCCGGCTGGCCACAATGGGGATCGGGAAGTCATCGAAGGATTCTTTGTTTCCTGATCAGGCCACCATCGATGCCATCCGAGCAAAGAGGGAGAAGCTCCGGCAGTCGCGGGTGGCGCCTGATTACATTTCGTTGGATGCGGGAAATGCCCAACAGGGATTGAGCGATGACGAGGGTGAGTTTGAAGGTAGGATTGCATTGCTGGGGGATAAAACGGACGCTGTGAGCAAGGGTGTATTTGAAAGTTTTAATGTTGGGAGGTCGGTGCCTGATGCCAGGCCGATGGTGGATGACGAGGACGAGGAGGATAAGATTTGGGAAGAGGAGCAGTTTCGGAAGGGATTGGGGAAAAGAGTGGATGATGGTGGGAGCCGAGGAGGTCATGGCATTTCGGCTGTTCAGGTCGTGCAGCAAGATCCTTCTGTTGTCTACCCAGTGAGTGCATATCAGGCAGCATCCCTTGTTTCAAGCACTGGGGCCGTTGGTGTTTCTCGCAGTGCTGAAGTCATGTCCATATCTCAACGAGCTGAGGTTGCCACAAGAGCTTTGAAAGATAGTGTTACACGGCTCAAGGTATTTGACTTGGGATTCTCTACTAACATGTGTTTTTAAGTGCTAAAAAATGTTAGTTAGATCATTTTGCATAAAAGTATGTGTCTGGTTATAGGCCAACTCTTTCAAAGTTGCTATCAATGATGGATTACTTTTCGCCCATTGATACTTGATGTTAGACTTGTATTTGGGGGGTAACTGTTGATGTTTTATTGTGTTTTTGGTTTTGGTTTACCACGAGAAGATCTCTTTGTATGATATACATGCTAAGTTAGCTGAGGGGTGAAGGAAAACCAATTGAAAGGGAATGTTGGGTAAACTCATTTTTGCATGTGGTAAACTCATTTTTGCATGTGAGCTTGCAATCCTGTAGGCTTTAATAAAAAAAAGGCCTATGAAATAAGGCAGGCAATTGTTGACCATATTGTAGACTGTTGACTGCCAGGACCCCAACTAACAAGTGTTGGTGAAAGGATTTCTGATAAGAAAATTGGTTATTGTGGCAATTGAAGATTTATCAACAGAATATTTTAATGACAGAATGGCATTTGGGGGCTGCATATGCTAATTTTCTTTCACTTCCTTCAGGGCTTGGCTAGTAGTGCCATTACACCACAGAACATAGATATGAAAAACGGAGGTGTGGTGGTCACAGATGAGTTGCATGTGTCAAATATCAATCTCATATTTGTTATTATGTTGTTAAGGGACAATTTAGATGGGTCACCAATACAGTTCTGTACCAGGTTTGGCTGTGCTTGTTGGCCATAGGGTTATACCTGGCTACTCGCAATCCTTTTTCAATGCCGGGCAACCTTTAGAGGAAAGTTTGTGTGCTTAATTCCCTGTTTCCTATGTTTCAGGACAGGGAAAATGTTCATCATTTGACAATTGCCTCTTGTGAACTGCTGATACCCATTTGACATGAGCTTTGGGAATTGCGATTGCTTGAAATCTAGTGGGTTTAGGTTGATTAAGGAATTGATAAAGAAAGAAGTACATAATTTTCCACCAAGAAGCATCATTTGTCAATTCCATTGGGATTTTTTTTCTTGTGAAGTGTCTAAATGTAAGTTTCTTAGATACTTAGATCCTAAAACTATGCCTTTACAGTTCATTTGATAGGAGAAAAAAGATAAAAAAATAAAACTGTTTGACTATAAAATTATCAAAATTTCTCTAATAAAGACATCGGTATTACTTTTCTAACCCTAAAAATAGTGAAAGTGGTTATAATAATACTGTCACTATTAGGAGCATATTGGTAATTTTCTTAGAGAGTATTCTATCAAGCAAGCCATAAGGATCTGGAGGCTGGAGCATTGGGACAGTCCATGGAAAAGCTTACCTTTTCTCATAATTTGGACTGTGAGGAAGGAACAAGTTGGAGAACTTCTGACAAGCACAGCCTCTCATACTACTAAATTCGAAGTAGCTGCTTTAGATATTGTGCTTTAAATGGTCTTCTTGTTGCAAGGGCCAATTCTCATTCTTGAGGTTGAAGTTCATCAAATGCTGACACATGAATCTGGCACCTAGCGGTATTCTGTAGGCTGTAGCCACTTTGATATTGCTTTTATGTGTTGCTTCCCATTTCTTCTGGTTCCTGTATTTACAACGGTTTCAGATTCGTGTGCTAGATCTTGCTTTTGTGAGATTCAGTTTCTTTTGAATTGACCAGAGTTGGGATTTATTTCAGGTGTGACTAATCTGATGTCAACTAAGTCAAATCACTGATGTTTATAGACTCATCTGATATTGATGCGGACTTCTTTTATCCCATTTTGGTTGATAATCTAAAGCTAATTAGGCAGCAAATATTATAGTTGTTAGTCAAGAAAGAACTTTGGTCTACAACTGTTTTAAGGTGGAGTCTAAGTAATTTAGGAAAATTTAATATATACATGCACAATTTTTGCAGAAGAACCATTTGCTAGTGGCTAGGGAATTTTCACTATTGGATACCGTAGTTCATCTTCAGAAGTTGTTGACAGAAATCGTTTTCCTTTGTAACAATATTTTGTGTAAATGAGGAATCCTGTTTACTGCTGTCTTTTAGGGAGTGTGAGGTCATGGGTTTATTATCAAGATCGGCAATTTTAGTGATTAATGGTGTTATTAACTATATAAATAAAGATTAATTGTATCTGCAATCTGACAGTCATTTGTAACTTTGCATCCTGGCATTGATTTTAATTTAACCTTGTACTTGGCCTTATCAGGAAAGTCATGGCAGAACCATATCTTCAATTGCAAGAACTGATGAGAGTTTGTCTTCATGCTTAACAAATATCACTGCTCTTGAAAAGTCTTTATCAGTTGCTGGCGAGAAGTTCATTTTCATGCAAAAGCTTCGTAGCTTTGTTGCTGTTTTATGTGACTTTTTACAGGTATGCTATTTCATTCTGATTTCCAGTACATGTTTCTGAGTATAATTCCCACTGTTTTGCTATTGTTTTCAGGCTATTCAGACCTTTTTTTTTAAAAAAAAATCTGAACAAAATTGTTAGCTATTTAACTTAAAAAAACAAGAAGCAAAGAAGAAAAAAGTTATTCTACCCGACAGGATTCTTTCATTCCAATAATCAATAGCCTTCTTGAGAAAAGTGCTCCTGCTATCAACCTTTTACTACATTTGAAATTCTGGTACTATGGTTTGTGATTTTCTGCAATAACAATCCTAATTCTGTTTGATTGAAAAAGGAGATGATTTAGTGAAAACTCATGCGCATTTGATTGAATAGATATATTTGCAAGGAACCAAGATGCACCTTTCTTGCTTGTTGCCATTCCCACTCTTAATCACACTTTGGATCCTCTCTATACCCACTTCCTAAATTTTTATGTTTTGTAATGTTCTCTACTGAATGCTTCCCTGGGACCTAGTATCGAAATGAACAAGTAAAAACACCAGACAAGTTGGTTGATCAAAGAAATAACTGATGTGATTATTAAATTTGTTCAGATTGATCATATAGGGAAAATTAATAATATGATGATCAACCTGATGAGATCAATGATTGGCTTACAATGTAGGGTCTTTTGTGTCAACTTCTTAGAGAATTTAAGCCACAGAATTTATTTTAAGTCTTTATTTTTTTAAATCGTCATTTTTCTTGTGGATGGCTTTTGAGGCACCAAAAGAAGTTTTTGTTGTGTGAAATCAGTCCTCTTTTGTACCCTATTATACAAACTTTTAGATGAGTCCAAGATTGTACAAGTTTGAAATCATTTGAGCAAGTTATATCCAATTTAAATAAGGGGTATTAGAGAGTCAGAAATTTTAGGTGTATTTTGCTATTATTTCATGTTTTTTTTTCCTGGTTCATTATTTATGCCTATATAAAACCTTATTATGTAAAAACAATGAGTTTCAAAGCTGTCCAGTGATTGGGTTTTGGAGTGCTATTGGCTTAGACTAGGCATGTAAATGAGGTCAAGTTGACTCAAGTTGGTATTAATCCTATTTGCAAAAATTTCAATCCAACCCAAACCCTATTTTCAAAATTATAGCCCAACTCTAATGCAACACTAAGAAAATTGTATTCAATCCAAGTTGACAATTGGAGCTGAAAAAAGCTGATAATTTTGATTATGATAAATTTTTATTTTAAATTCATTATAAATAAATATTTTATTTTTACTTCAGCATTAACAAAAATAATGATGATTTGCTTTTAACACTAAAATGCAAGAAAAATGAGGAGGTTCATGTGAGGAATGGGTGGACCTGCAAAGGCCAATGATTTGTTTATATAATGTAAGAATATTTGAAATTGGGTCAAGTTGGTGGGGTTGCCAACATTGGTCAGGGTTGAACCAAAATTTGTCAATCCAATTTTTCCGTTTCTGTTGGGTTGAACCTTGGATTGGGATGCCTAAAATTTGGCTGCATTACATTGGTTGTATTTTTGTTGTTTCTTTTGATCTTGTTACCCCTCTTCTTATAGTTATCTTTGTTTTTGTTTCTGTTTTATGTGTTCGCAATCACCTTAACTAATTCCAACCTTAATTTTTTATCAAAATCTTGAAACTCCAACATATACCCAAAAAACTGAACAAGATAAGTGATCAAAGATATAACAGCTTAATCATCAAAGTTGTCCATATTGATGATCATGACCAAATCAACTCTCAGGTGATCAGTCTCACGACATCATTGCTTGATTTGCAATCTGTTGTCCCTTTGAAGCAGGGTTTAGATTTTATTAGTGAAAAGTTTTGTTAATCTAGTCATAGTTGTGAATTATTGAATGATTTTATTTTCTCACTTTTTTTGTGGGTCACTTTCATGGCACTAAAGGATGCTTGATTGGTGGAAAATAATTTTATTTCGCATTAGGTTGGCTTTCAAATGGCCCCATGATTGTGCAAATCAGAGACTGTTTAATAAGCGAGTTAATAAAATTTGAATTTTGGAGACATTTTAATTATTTTTTGCTTTTTGCTTAGTAGGATTTCGTGTATTGCTTTGTTATGGATATCATTGTTATTGCTGATTGTAGTTGAAAATTTTTTGAAGTTTTCTTTAGAGATTGATCATGGAATGTAATTCCTTAGCGTGTGATGCTTGAAACTTGTGTGCATTCCTAATGGTTATCTTCTTCTTTGTTTGTTTTCCCTTTCATTTAAATCTTAAATGATTATGACAGCTCTTTTACTAAAGTCCAATTCATTGACCAGCATTGGCTTGCGGATTGTCTCATTTTGATATTGTCCTGCATAAAATCCTAGTAATCTTACTTCACACCGGCATGTGGATTCCCTCACTCTTGAGGTTGTTTTGCATTACTAAATTCATTGCTAAATTCCTTCACGTGTCATCCAACTATATTGCCAATGCCATTAGCACCTGTTTTTGCTTTGCTAGTTGAGTTGTGCTTCATAACATTGTTGAGAGCCATACTAAAAATATGTTTTGATGTATAGAACTTCTATTGCTATTATGGCATCTTCATCTTTTCTTTCTGGATGAAATTCTTTCCTGTTCATGCATTGCTTTTGTGAGAAATGAGAACATTATGTCATGTTCATGTTGTTAAACATCATTTGAATTTTTTTTTATTTAAATGTAGGATAAAGCTCCTCTAATAGAAGAACTTGAAGAGCAAATGCAGAAGCTTCATGAAGACCGTGCATCAGCTATCATAGAAAGAAGGACTGCAGATATTGCTGATGAGATGACAGAAGTGGAAGCAGCTGTGAATGCAGCAATGTCAGTTCTCAGTAAAGGGGGTGGTATAGCAACAGTTGCTGCTGCATCTGTGGCGGCACAGGATGCATCTTCCTTAGCAAGAGAGCAATCAAATCTACCAGTTGAACTGGATGAATTTGGTAGAGATGTGAACCTACAGAAACGTACGGATTTGGCTCGAAGGTCTGAGGCTCGAAAACACCGTAGAGCTCGATCCGAGTCAAAGAGACTTTCATCTAATAGAGATGATAGTGCATACCAAGTAGAGGGAGAATCAACAACTGATGAGAGTGACAATGAGAGCAGTGGTTACATGTCTAACCGTGATGCACTGCTGCAAATTGCTGAACAAGTTTTCAGTGATGCAGCTGAAGAGTATTCTCAACTTTCTACCGTCATTGAGACATTTGAGAAATGGAAGAAGTACTATTCATTGAGCTATCGTGATGCGTATGTGTCTCTCAGTGCACCTGCTATTTTCTCCCCTTACGTGAGGTTGGAACTTCTAAAATGGGATCCTCTTTACAAAGATATCAACTTCGATGAACTGCGATGGTATACTTTCTTTACCCAAAGTGCATGGTTGGCCTCCGTTCTTTCACCTATTATGGTGGCAGAATCTGTTCCCTATGTTTTCTTTGTTGTGCTGACATTCTTACCTACTGTCACATTTAGGCATTCTTTACTGATCAACTATGAAGGAAGTGAGAATCTAGATGATACTGATGCTAACCTTATTCCTCAACTAGTGGAAAAGGTTGCTCTTCCCATTTTGCATCACGAAATTGCTCACTGCTGGGATATGCTCAGTACAAGAGAGACAAAAAATGCAGTTTCTGCCACAAAATTGGTCATTGATTATGTTCCAGCATCTAGTGAAGCTCTCCAGGAATTGTTAGTTGCTATCCGCAATCGACTAGCTGATGCTATTTCTGACCTTTCTGTAAGTACTCTAGTGGGTTTAGCCTTATCATTTTCTCACACAACAGTTGTTGGGTGTTTGTGTGCATTGACTTGTCTTTTTTGTTTAATGTACTAATTTATAGGTCCCAACTTGGAGCAATCTCGTCATGAAGGCTGTGCCAGATGCAGCACGAATTGCAGCATATCGTTTTGGAATGTCGATTCGTCTTTTGAAAAATATTTGCCACTGGAAAGATATCCTTGCGCTTCCAGTTCTTGAGCAGCTTGCTCTTGATGAACTTTTAAGTGGAAAAATTCTGCCTCACATTCGAAGTGTAACATCAGATCTCCATGATGCAATCACAAGAACAGAGAGGGTTGTTGCATCACTATCAGGGGCTTGGTCAGGTCCTAGTGTCACAGGGGGGAAGAGGTATTTATCTTCTTCCAGTTATCTCGTCATTGATTTCATAGTTGCCACAACTTTCATGAGCTGAACAGTGAAAATTAGGCTGCTCTACATGCACGGGTTACTATTGAAGTTATTGTTCAGATGATGGGCTGACCCAAGATAACAGTTGACCACTCTGATTTTGATGTGATTGTTAACCAAAGAAATCCTCTTTTCTTTTTCTGAATTTAATAATAAAATTCCTGCGCATAACATTTTGGCAGGATTAGTGGGGTTCATTTTAGACGTTTTTGCACAATATATTCCTGTGCTCATTTCTGTGATGTCTCATGATTTGTTATACTAGGTCATGGTCAAGTAATTGAATAACACTAGATGCAAGCACCACTGAGGTCTGACTGATTCTGGGATATTGATTACCCTCTTTTTAATTATTTTATTGTTAATTTTATTTTAGTTTATTTTTTTGGATGCTTTACAGTCAAAAGCTACAACCACTTTTGGAGCAAATAACCATGTTAGGGAAGACTTTGGAGAAGAGGCATACCTCAGGTGTGAACAGTGAAGGTGAGATAAGTGGGCTTGCTCGAAGATTGAAGAAGATGCTTGTTGAACTCAATGAATATGATAAAGCAAGGGCCATATTGAGGACCTTCCATCTCAGAGAGGCACTTTAGATTTTCTTCATCTCTGGTCAGTCTTGGTTTCATGCATTTCAGCACATTCAAGGTCTTTGTTCTTTAGTTGATATTCCTTCTTGCCACCTATGCTGCTATATAGTAGTCATCATTTCTAATGCATTCATATTTCATCTGTTCATGCATGTTGAGAACAAAATCTGTGCATGCTTATGTTCAGAGTGATGTACAATTGTATAATCTCAGCATGCGGACCTCTTTTCCAGCATTAGTTAAGTTGAGAAGGCGTGCTCTCAATGCTTTCGGTCTAATGTGTCAATATCTCTCTATCAATAATTGAACAGGAAAATTCATGCCTATATGGTGGTTCTGTGTGAATTAAAAAGGGGCAGAACCAATCTTTAATATCTGATCTCCCATCAATGATTGGATACCCCAGCAGTTAACATCTGCATGAGTTAGAGATCCAAGATTAAACTGTGAGCCTTAAGCTTTAAAATATTTAACAAGCCGAAAAAAAAGGACATCAAATCTACCTATCCATCTATACAAAGTAGCTAATCAGATGTTCCTTCAGCATCTAATCAGTAGTTTGTAATGTGGTGAAAATCATCTGATGAAAATAGGCTTTTTGCTCAAGTTTGTTGGGCATTCTATATGATAAGCCTCAGAATTTGACAATAATATATAGAGAGAATCTTATTCAGATGCTGATTCATTTAGTCTGTATCTGGGAAGTGGATAGCTGGGATCTTCTCCTGCCAATTTTTCTCTTGTTTGCAAAGAAAAGGATGGCCTGGGTTATTGATGATCACAGATGGGATTCACAATGCGCTAGAGTCTGGACATAATTTTCCTGCAGGGTACATGTAGCAGTCTCCATCCAATGGTCTACACAAATACCAACTTTCTCATCCTTTAGGTTGTCTATTGAATTGTCCTGTCAAGTTTTGCACTCCAAAGAGGCAAACGGTATATTTACTGTGGTCTACTGTTGTCTATGGGTGAGTGATCAAAATTAATTGTTTATTCTGTCCAAGCAGTCCAAGGTCTGGAACAAATCAATTCCAGTGTGGCTTATTGGCAACATGCTGTTTCCCAGTGTGGCTTATTGGCAACACGCCGTTTCCCATTTTGATGAATTTGCATAGAGCAGCATGTATTGATATGACACCTTGAATGCGGTAGTCACTGTAATAGCTTGATAATGGTTCATGGTTAGGCTGATGATAGTACCTAGCTCTCTCTGTTCTATTTACCTGTCTTGCACGCAAATCCTTCTGTCATAATTCTGTGTTTCCAATTCCCTTTCAGCACCTGATTGATGTATCCCAAAGGAGTTTCTATCCACAGCAGGCCCCACATGGTGAATTTTGCATCAGATTTCTACGTCGTGGGAGATTAACACTCAATACTCCGTTTCTTGAGCTGCCTCATTCTTGCCTCCAGAGAAAATCCTTGAGATTGGTGTACATCTCTGGAACAGGTGAAACACATCAACTCACTTCACTTCAGACACTGGCAAACATGCTCATGACCAAGTTTAGACTGCCACTTCATCAAGCAATGTGGCACGCCGAACCAATTTTCTTAGCACTTGCTACTCTCACACACGTGCCCTTCGTTGTTTGTAAGTGGCATGGCTTTTGAGGCCGTGAATCTACTTTGAAGTTAAGCGCATCCATTCAGTCCCGCCAGTTGAGAATGCATGCATGAATGTGGAGAATGACAGTTAAGCTTGTTGTCAGCTCTTGGGATTGTCACTGCAAACACGTCTGGGGCTAGAGATCGATGTGGATCTAAAGGGATAATTGGAATCTTAGACTTTCAAGGCATTTAAGCATCTGATGCCACCTGACGCCAACTTTGGCATCATTAAAATTTTGGCCTTCTATTGTTTGTAGGTTATTGATGTTGTTGCCTTTTCTTTCTTGACCACTTAGTGTTGGTTATTGATGCATGGTTAGTGTTTTTTTTTTTTAACAAAATCTCTCTCTCTCTCTCTCTCTCTCTATATATATATATATATCCATCCATCCATCTATATTTATTTATTTATTTATTTTTAATATGTGGGATGCTGTCAGTTGAAAAATGTTTCTGTAAAGGCCCATTGTAGGTCATTGACTGTCTGACATGAAAGCCGAACTCTATCTAATCATTAGGCGCCAGCACTGAACTTCAACCCAAATTTGAAAGGGAATGGGAGTTGCCCTGGTTAAACCGTGCTGTTGATATTCACTAAAGGTGCTGATTGTCCATTCGCATCCATTTTCGGGATATATGTGATTTTTTTTGTTTTTCATCTCTTCAATCAATTGTAAGAGGCTGTTTCACCTGTACAGGGAAGATGAATCTTGGGCTACTCTTTCACTAGTTGCAGAAGAGATCTTGAGTTATGGAGTTCCCCATTCCTTAACTGCGCAAAATGCAAA
>JAYJMB010005757.1:0-11669 GCA_036873735.1 Pouteria campechiana
ATCGACCCTTACTCACACTACTACAGAAAATTAGATTGGAGCAAGGTTCTAAATTTGGGTGCCCACGACAGCACCAGAAATCTAGAGGAATAATGACCATTAGGGACAATAGAAAAGGTAGAGTGGTTGGGATTGGTAAGGTTGGCCAACCACCATTTACTACAATTTCCGATATACTTCTTATAGAAGGATAAAAACACAATCTTCTAAGTGTCAGTCAGTTTTGTGACAAAAGCTATAAGGTTGTGTTTGAATCTCAACTTTGTTCAATTATAGATAAGTCTCATTTAGTTATAGTACTTGGTAGAAGGCATGGAAATGTATATTTGGTTGATCTTTCTGATATCCAAGCAAAATTTGGTGGTGTTAATGATAATGAATCCAACAAAAATTTAATTGAAAAGCTATATAATAAGGATCTTGTTGTTGGCTTACCTAAACTTAAACTTGACCAAGGTTGTATGACGCTTGCTTGAAAAAGTAAAGAAATGATTAAAATCAAATAAAGAAGTATACACAACAAAACTCCTTCAGTTGCAACATATGGATCTAGTTGGACCAACAAGAACCAGAACCCTTAGCGGGAAACATTATATATATGTCATCATGAATGACTATAGTAGATTTACTTGGATAATATTTCCAACCTCCAATGATGAAGCTTTTTCATTCTTTGAAGTATTTACCAAGCACGTGCAAAATAAACTAAGCTCTCATATTATTGCCATAAGAACTGATCATGGTGGAGAATTTGAAAATCATAGGTTCACAAATTTCTATGAAAGCAATAGAATTCTTTAAACTTTTTCTGCACGAAGAACACCCTAGCAAAATGGAGTAGTTGAGAGAAAAAATAGATCCTTGCAAGAGATGGTAAAGACTATATTAAGTGAATACAATCTACCTTAATATTTTTAGGCTGAAGCAATGAATATTGCTTGCTATGTTATTAATATAATTTTTGTTAGGTCATTACTCAATAAAACTCCATTTGAATTATATTATGGTAAGAAACCAAATATTTCATATTTCCATACTTTTAGCTGTAAATGCTTTATTCTTAATAATGACAAGGAAAACCTAGAAAAATTTGATAGCAGATCTAATGAAGGAATATTCCTGATTATTCTATTATTAGTAAGGCATTTAGAGTGCACAACTTAAGATTTGAGATTATAGAAGAATCCATCCATGTTAAATTTGATTAACATACTAACTCTATGAAAAGAGCTAGTGATTTTGATGATGAAACAAACAATCTTATAACAAATGTGGAGAAACTGAAGTTAAAAGATAAATAAGTTGAACCTTCACAATCAAAGACAGAAATGGATGAATCTGAACCATCCATAATAGAATTAAATGAGCAAGGTAACATATCTCTTCCCGAAGATTTGAGGTTCATGCATGCTCATCCTAAAAACTAGATAATTGGTTATGTGTGCAATAAAATTAGAACTAGATCATGTTATCACTAAGTATATAGCAATTTTGGTTTTATTTCTCAACTAGAGCCAAATTAAATAGACCAAACTTTAGAAGATGAAAAATGGATTTTAGCTATGCAAGGAAAATTGGACCAATTAAAAAAAATGATATATGGACTCTAATTCCAAGACCTGACCATCAAATTATTATATAAACTATGTGGGTCTTTAAGAATAAATTGGATGAATCAAGAATTGTAGTAAGATATAAAGTAAGATTAGTAGCAAATGGGTACTGCCAAGAGGAAGGTATAGACTTTGAATAGTTATATGCCCCCATTGCTAGGATTGAAGCCATTAGAATGCTCCTTGCATTTACATCCTATATGGATTTCAAGTTATATCAGATGGATGTAAAGAGTGCATTCCTAACTAGGTTCATTAATGAGGAAATTTATATAGAATAACTCCTTGTGTTTGAAGATCTCCATAGTCCAAATCATGTCTTCGAACTCAAGAAAGCCCTCTATCGTTTGAAATAGGCTCCTATAGCCTGGTATGAGAGGCTAAGCAAATTCCTAATTGAAAAATGCTTTTCAAGGGGTAAAGTTAACACCACTCTCTTCATTAAGCATGTAATGAACGACATCCTTATAGTTCAAATTTATGTTGATGATATAGTATTTGGTGTAACTAATGAAAATCTTTACCAAGAATTCTCCAAGATAATATAGTTGAATTCAAAATGAGCTTGATAGGAGAACTTAACGTCTTTTTGGGGCTGCAGGTCAAGCAAATGAAAGAAGGAATTTTCATCCATCAAGAAAAGTACACAAAAGAACTGCTAAAGAAATTCAACACTGGAGACGACAAAAGATATGGAGCACCAATGGGCACATCAATAAAGATAGACAAGGATAAAAAAGTTAAATTTGTTTATCAAAAACTTTATAGGAGTATTATAGGATCTCTATTATACAAAATTGATAGTATACTAGACATAATGTTTAGTGTATGCATGTGTGCTAGATTTCAATCAAATCCTAGAGAGTCATATCTCATTGTTGTAAAAAAAATTCTAAGATATCTTTTTGACACTCCAAACCTCAGTTTGTGGTATCCAAAACGTTCAAAATTGAATTAATTGGGACTCAAATGCAAATTTTCTGTATATAAGGTATATAGGAAGTGTACCTCAGGATCATGACAATTCCTAGGAAGCATGATCATATCATGGTTCTCTAAGAAATAAACATTAGTTGCATTATTAACTACTGAAGCTAAATATGTATCTGTAGGCAGTTGCTGTGCTCATATCCTATGAATCAAACAGCAATTGGGTGATTTTAGCCACATCTATGTTGATATCCCCACCAAATGTGACAATAACAGTGCCATAAATCTAACCAAGAATCTAGTTTTGCATTCTAGAACTAAACATATAGAGATTAAGCATCATTTCACTAGACACCATGTTCAAAATCATAATGTCTGCTTAGAATTCATACTAACTGAAATTATTTAGCATATATTTTCACTAAGCTACTCATAGAGGATAGATTTTGCATGATAAGAAGGGAGTTAGGAGTTTTAGATCCCCATGCTTAACTGGTTAACTATAAAATATCTAAGTGATGATTTATATATTATGTTATTATTTCATTATGTTTAATCAAAAATATTCTAATTAATCATAATCTTTCCTTTCATTTCTGCTCTAAAAATTATTACTTACAGAATTCAATTTATTTCAGAGCCTCCAAAACCCCATCCCAAAACTTCTAACAATCTATCCTTCTTATGAAATATTATTTCAAAGCCTCCAAAGATTGCATATATCCTCAAAACCATCCTATCAGAGCCTTCGAAGCCTCCAAGCTTGTATAAAAAGAGGGTAAAAACATCTAAAAACTTAATAACTTCTTTTGAGCAACCAAAATCCCATTTTAGAGGAGATGAATCTTCTTCTTGCTAATTTCAAATCTCTAGTAGTTTTCTCATTTCTTCATTTCTAGCTGAAAATCCCAACTCCTTTCTCAACCCTTTCCATTTCAGTTAAAAATCTTCATTTCTCCCAAAACCCTAGCCTTCGCTTCTACAATGGCAAGAACAAAGGGAGACAACAAATCAATGAGGACTGAATCAATGAAGAGAAGAAGGTAAAGAGAAGAATCTCTAGAAATGAGCACCTCTAAAAGAATAAGGGCTAAGGATGATACACTTGAGTTAATATTTCTCAACAGAGGATCTGCACACTCTCAATACCTACAAAAGTATGGAAACAAGAAAATAATAAGAGGGAAATTTTTTAATTTTGGAGTATTTGGAGAAAGAGATTTGAAGTTGGAAGTACATGATTGGTTTAAATTCCAAGGCTGTTGTAAGTTATAAAGATGCTTGTTGTCCCAGAATAGCGAGAGCACTATTCAGTAATCTCAATACAAGCACACAAAAATTTTGGATAGGAGAAGTTGAAGTAAACCTATCCAGTGATTATGTAAGAAGAAGCATAAATCTCCCTGATGTTGAGAAAGAAGAGATTGAATGGCCCTCAATACGAGTAAAACTGTTTTCAGACTTGGCAAGAGTTGAAATAGATGAAAAGGAAAATTATCTACATGCTAGTCATCTAAGTCTAAGTTTCAAGTTGACATACACTATGATAATAAACAATGTGTATCCAAGGATGGGTGAGACAAATGCAATTTTAGAGAAAATGCAAAAATCCTATGGGCTTTAAAGAATAGGAAGAAGGTGAACCTTGCACAAATTATGCTAGCTCAGTTGTATTTGGTGAAATTTACAATAAGGTTCCCACTTCCTTATAGAATGATTTTTACAAAGATCCTTAAAGAAGCTAGAGTAAACTTTGCTACAGAAAAAGGAGAGGAACCTAAGAACATAGACACAAGTGACAAATCTACTTTAAAGAGAATGGGATTCATGTAAACTCAAGAAGGCTAGATCACTAAGAAACCAAGAAAAGCAGAGAATTTGAAGAGATCCAGACCTGAAGAAGATCAAGTAGAAGCAAATAGAGGGGAAGAAGTTCCAAGGGAAGAACCTAGAACTAAAAGAGAATTAGAAATATACCGAGAGAAAAGAATGTCACTACAACAGCAATAGCAGCCCCCTCTTTCACACCTGTTAGGTCTTCATCTCTAATGAGACCTACTTATCAACTATCTCCACAAACCTCACCATCAATTCCTCCTACACCTTAACTTGATCAAACTACCTACCTAACTATAAAACAACTGCAAGACATTCCTACCCAGTCACACAAAAATAACTAACCTTGAAACCCAAACCTCAAACCTCAATTTGAAGATAGACTCAATTTGGGAATCATTGCTTCACAAACTAGATGCATTGAGTACTCAAATTGAAGCTGTCAAACCCAACATTCACTATCCCACTCACTCCAATCATTTCCTCACCAACCACTTCACTAAACACCTTTATCCATCCATTCCCCCACACACTTTCTATCTCCCACTTCACACTCATTCACTCTAGCTCTAGAAGTTGTCCAACTTGAGGCTGAACCCTCTGAAGCTATTCTTCCAACCCCTCCTAAAACACAGCCTTTTTTAGTTTTTTCAAAATTTCTACCCATTGAACCATCACCAATTCTTCTAGAAGATTATCTTTCAAATATTTGTAGAACTCTCATTAGGTATCAAAAACCTTTCTCTACGATAGATTTCATTCCTCCAGGACCAAGAGAACATAATTCTTCAGATTGGTCTAATTCTTCAGATTCATAGGATATCTTAACTAAGTATAATAGCTTCCATCCTCTAAACATTAGGAAAACCCCAAAACCTTCTTCCATGAAGATAGAAGATAACTCTGACTGTCTTGTAAGAATTGAAATCCCATTAGAATAACTTACTTTGAATTCAAAGCTCAATTGTATGTCAATTCTTCTATTTCTAAAATGTTCCTATCCCATAATCTCAATATCTCTCCCAAAGAACTACCTTTCCCACAACTTATTGATCCTATTATCCTTTTCAAAAGCCAACTTTTTCCCGATCCTCCTCTCACTCCCCAAGGACATGACATTCAAGTACCACACATTGAGTCATTCTTAAATGTATATGCGCAAAAACTTCTCCAACTACTTAATCAATCTAGGCCACTTAGAACAACCTTTCCATCTCCCTTAGGTCCTAGCAATCACATTTTTCTAAGGAAGAACTCTCATTATTCTCCCAAGCCAATTTGCAAGCTATTACTGACAACCTTCCTCTTCCTTATCCCCAGTTTGTTGATTCATCTATCCAACAACAAATTTAAGTGTGCTTTTCAAAACCATCTCCTACACTTGAAACTAATCTACCTTCTCCAAAAACTAAATCCTCAAGAAAACCAACTTCTGTTCCAAAACCTCCAACTTTACCTAAGCCACAAATATAATCTAAAACCCAAAAGAGATCCAAAATCCCACCTCCAAAAATTTATAAGAAGGTTTGCTCGCTGTAAATTATACTGCAAGTGCATGACATCAAGTTTTATAGTATAGTAGTAAGAAAGTATCGTCTCCACAAGGATTGTGTATTTCAATTAACCACTATCTATTAAAATGAATAATCTTGATGTTATTTGGAAAATCAAGTAATGTGAATTTAAATAAGAGATAGAAATACATGGGTTCTTTTTGGAAACAAATGAAGATATAGAAGCATCTAGAGGATCTACTTCACTTGTGCTTCAATCATGGTTTCTTCAACTTATTATGTATTGATTATTTTTATCAATTTATAGATGAAGAATCCCAATGCACTTAACCCCCTCTCTCGAATACCAGGCTTAGTATCTTTCTCAATATCCCAATTTTGATATCTCCATAAAAATTGGAATATTAAGAATGCATTAAGACTTATGGTTCTTTTGAATAATCTCGCATAACCTAAAAGTTTTCCCAAGTCATCTAGTTTTACATGTCATAATGTTTAGATCCCATTATGAATTACCTCTCTCAAGTGTCAAATCCTAAATGCAGTATCATTCAATAAATGTCTAGTAGATTGAAAGCATTAATCACACAACATCATGAATAAATCAATAAAACATGCTCAATAGCATAGCTCATTGATTAAACCATGACTTCAACACAAGATCCATCTCTCTTCTCAAAAGAGGAGTTTAGCTACTCATAATGAAATAAGAATCCATAAAATATTTATATCATTATCAAATTTTGGAATTTAACTTTAATCCAAGTTACAGATGATGAATAAGACATAAAAAACCAAAGAAATAAGGATTTAAGTGATAGAAAACTCTTCCAGGAGGTGCTTGGCTTGTGTTGCAGCTTGAAGCTTCTTCCTTTCCAAAAGCCTCTCCAAGAATCTATCCTCTCAACTCTAAATCTCATCTAGGGGGACCTCTCCTTGCTTTTATACTTCTTCTCTTGAACATTTGTCATTTTGCAATATTTCCAAGCAATTTCAGAAAATCCATCATCGTTCCCAAGCAATCTCAGAAAATCTAAAATCTTGTCTCCAGCCTTAGTGCTACGACATCAAAATGGGGTGTTGCGGCATCGAAATACACTTTGCCTTAATTTTGGATGGACATAGTGGCATCAACATTGCTAAAATATCTTCTTTTATTTGGTCTGGATGGATGCCATGGCATCAAAGCTGCTAGAAAGAGGGATTTTGCCTTAATCTGCATGGATGTTGCAGCATCAATGTTGCTGAATTTTGTGTTTCTCCTTAATCTAGATGGATGCTGCAGCATCAAAGCTGCTGGAAAGAGAGATTTTGCCTTGATATGCGTGGATGTTGGGGCATCAAAAAGTGATGTTACGGCATCTAAGTTGCTGCCTTCAAAGCTATAATGTCGTCGTAATGAAAAGGATGTTGTAGCATCATGCTATTGGACTTTGATTTCTCCCCTTTTCCAGAATGTATTCACCATTCTAATTTGTTCACTTTGCTCCTTTTCCTCATTAATGTTTTGTGTGCATTTTCCTCTTTTGCGCATTCATGTGCCTGTGATCAGATGTAAACATATAAACTATAGATCCACCTAGAAAAACTCAAGAACATATCAAAAGTTGGTTAATTCAGATACAATATAAGCGAATATAATTCAATTATCAAGACTCCTTTCTCTAGCATCACTATGCATTTTGAAGAATACGTTGCCAAGATGAATGCAAACATTGAAACCATTCTAAAATAAGAGCCTGTATACTTCCCTTAATTATTAGATCCTCATATCATTTCCGCATTAACTTTATTTAAGTTTCTACCTATCGATTTGCCTTAACTCATGAACCACCCACTGCAACTTCCAAAGGTTCTACCTTCATTCCTTCTCTCCCTCCCTCCAAAATTAAATATACCATGTCTAAGCCATCTAAGTCCTCTTCCAAACCACCTACTCAACACCCTACTCCACCCAATCACCATCCTCCCTCCTTTAGCTGACCCCCAATTCTAGATCCAAACCACCCTCCAAGTCTATAAATCCTTAATCGTGCTACTTTTGCATTTCGTTTCTTTGATCAAACCTCTTTGATGTATTCTCTCTATCACGTATACATTTTTTTGTGCTTCCTTGAAATATCAGTCATATTTAAGAGGCATTTCTTTTTGTATAGATCTATTTTGTATGTCTTCATGACATTTGTACTCTGCTTTATACTTTGATGCTATGTTCTACTTTTTTCTGTATATCCTCCTGTTTATGCAATGTTCTTATCCATTTTTCTAAGCTTTTTCATTATGACAAAAAGGGGGAGACAATTATTAGAGTAACTTAGTGCACCCATTCAAAGGGAGTCACACTAAGTCAATAGAACCATAATGCACCTTAAACATGCATTTAGCCGCTTTAAATTTCTTTATTGCATATTTTATGAAAGTTTCCTCACTCAAATATTTTGTTATCATTAAAACGAAGGAAAATGTTGAGTATAATCACTTTTCTATAGAATGATTTTGATGATGAACATTTTAAACTAGTTAAGTTTTGATGATGAGTAAAGACAGGAGTAAAATATTAAGGTATTAATAAGTTAATCTCAAGTGATTGCAGAAAAGTTTTCATATTAATCTAAGGGAGTGCTGAAATAGTTGTTTCCAGATAACTCCAAGCACTTATAATTTATCAGTGGAAGAAAATAAATAAATGCTCAAGATAATATCTCCGAACCAAGTATACAACATTATAAATATTTAAGAGAATGTTCAGAGAAATGTTTAGATGAAGCAAAAAGAGTCATTAGAAGTCTCAAAGGTGTTACGTCGTGTTTCAAAGTCAACCTTTAGAGGTTAGAATACTTAGAAGCATCGTCAAGCATATTGCATAGCTTTAGAGGATCTGAAGTTATATCTTTAGAGGAACTAAAGTATTATTACCAAGCGATAACCTCCTTCAAAATTTTGGAGGATCTAAAGTTACAACTTCGGAGGCTTCACGATAATTCCTCTCGCTACTTCAAAGGATCCAAAGCCACAACTTCAAAGGAACCGAAGCAACAAGATGCTCTTCCTGCTACTTTGAAGGATCCAAAACTACATGTTCGGAGGACCTGAAGTTCCACTTAAAAGATATTGCAAGTCACCAACTTTCCACAATTTTGAAGAATCCAAAGTTTTTACTTCAAAGGATCTGAACTAGCAATCACATGTTGACTGCAAGAAAATTTCCATGACTTCTTTTCGAATGTTCTGAAAATTTAACATCGGAGGCCCTGATATCTAGGGAACTTTATAATGTTCAAAAATTTGAATGTTCCTCACATTTAATGAGGTTCAACTACCTCAATGGGCACATTTCAAAGCTTTGATGTAAAAAAATGAACAAAGAACGTGAAAGATATAGAGATAATTTGAAAACAAGAACAGAGAGCATTTACTCACATTAAGTTTTCTTCTAAGAGTTTGAAACTTCACTATGCTCTGGAGTTTGACATCAACTACTTTAATTGACTACTCATTTATCGTTTCTATATTTAATTTTCTACATTTAGCCTAATTTATAGGCACATCTTTATGCAGACTTCTCTATTATTTCCTATAGCAAGAAAGGAGCTTGCTAGTTATATTGGTGATTACAATAAGTAGAGAGACTTGCTTGGAAAGTGTAAAAGTTTGTTGATGAGTTTTGAAAACCAACGATTGTAGAAGTTTGTTGGTAAGACTGAGAAAATCTACAAGTGTTAGTGGAACTTGATTTTATCAAGAGAGGCTAACTCAGAGAAGTGGAGTAGGTACCCAAGGTATTGGCCGAACCACTATAAAATCACTATCTCAGAGTGGCATATAATTTTTTATTTATCTATCTCTAGCACCATAATTTTTTTGGCTAAATATTTTTAAGGCTCAATTCACATCCCCTCATTATTAAGAGACCAACAATAGAGGGTATGATTCATTCATGTGGTATATGGTGATATTTTAATGATAGGGTGGTATAAATGTAATTTGGTGACTTGTGACTTTAATACGATATGGTTATATGCCTAGGAGGCATGGTGGATGACATGTGTAGTATGATTGTGCCTTGGTGGCATGGATATGATGTGACACCAGTGGATGTGGTATTACCTGGGTGGCATGGATGTGATGTGACACCCATGGGATGTGGATATGCCTACAACACCCAGGGTGTTAAATTTTGGGTAATTAAGTGTTTGAACACATTGTAGTTGTCTCCAGTATAATTATAATGATGCATTGAGGTGAATAAATTTGTTCTGAAATGAAATAATGCAAGCATGTATGAATTGCATATATGTGAAATGTACTTGTACAAGTTAAAGCATATACTATGTGGAAAAATTATAAAATAATACATGAGGAAAATAGGAACAAAAATGGGTTAAAAAATAAAGCAAATAGGGGCAGCAAGATCCAACGCCATGGCCCCTTAATCCAGTGTTGTGGCACCACTTCAGAAATTTAGCATGGGCGGCGCGTCCAACGGAACGGGTGCCACGACGTCCAAATCCGGAGCCATGGCATTGGCAGCAGTGGAAGGTCAGTGGCTGACTTTTTAATGCCATTTTATTCTATTTCTTCTTCTTCCCCATGCCCTGGCCATGAAACCCAACCCTTTAGATATGGATTTCTTGCCTTTTTAGCTAGAAATTTTTTTTACCAAGATGTATAATCCCTTGATCTCATATCAAAACCCAAGTTTGATTTGTTTAGATGGTGGAAAAAGAAGAAAAAACGTAGTTGCTCCAATCCATGGTGGTTTTTTGAAGATTTGTGGGCAGTTTCTTCTTTTACGATGAAAGTCATGCATAAAATTGAGAGTAAGTCGGTTTCCCCTAATTGATTTCATAAATTTTGCCTTGGTAGGGTTTCATGCTAGCCGTGAATAGCAATTTTGGGGGGAAATGGTATGGTTCCATGGGAAAAATGCCTATTTCTGTCATTATAGTATTTTGAAACTTAATTAAGCATGAGAAATCATGATTATGCTTTCGTAGGGTTTCATAAATAGTGATTTTTGAGAAAATGGCATGAATTGTGATTTGATTCATGGGAAAAATGATTAATGTATTGATTATCATGTTTTTTAAGTGATTTGGATATGAGAAATCTAGAATTAAGGGATTAATTAACTTCTAATTGAGGTTAATTCCTATTAATTAAATTATATCATAGCCATTTGTTGGTAGGCATGAAATTCCTTTGGTGCGCTTTTTGAAACATTGTAATTTAAGTGATGCTTATCACATGTTTGATGAAATGCTTTCATGATAGAAGTGATATGATTAATTAATCATATTGCAAACTAAAATTGATTATGAGAGAGGCATTTACACAGTGTATTTAGTATATGGAATACATGATTAGTGAATAATTATTGGGGAATTCAGATTAGATAGCCTTATGACTAAAGATAGAGTGCAGTTAGGCACACATAGTATTTAGAATTGTTGTGTATAATTGTATTACAAAGAAAATTGCCTTTATATGGGAAATCATGCAAAGTAAATTGAATATATGTGATATATGTATGATCATTGAGGATGGATAAAAAGTTAAGGAATTGATGAGGATTGATGGACTTGCTCTTCATGTAGGTAAGTAGGCATTTGTTTTCTTCTATGAATGTATGGTTGGATGGGGATAATGAATATCCCATGTTTTGAATTCAAGCATGTATATATGACTGGGGATAGTGGATTGTAAGGCCCTGGAAAATTTTACAAATGTAAATTTTTGTTATTGTAAAGTTTTGCTAATTTTGCCAGGTCGATAG
>JAYJMB010005759.1:0-11662 GCA_036873735.1 Pouteria campechiana
TTATTGGGTTAATAATTTGGGTTAACAACTTGATATCTTTTATATTTTTTAAATCCAATGTAATCATGACTAAGTGAAATTTATATTAATGTTATGCTTACAAATTTACTACTACAACTTATAAGTAATGAGTTAAATTAATACATTGTTAGCCATATATGCTCTTTGTAAATAGAATATTTAAGGCCAAAATAAAAAAAATACATGACTTATTCAAAAGTTGAGCAATTTACCAACTCCATAATAACTAAAATATCATAAGCTTTAAAGTTGATAGCCATAAGTATTTGCCTCTTAAAAATAAAATGTGTCAAAGTTTGAGTGGTCAAAAACTTCAAGTTTAGAATCAACAAATAAAAAAATAAAATTTAAGAAGAAAGAATTCATTACTTATGAATAAACATTGTAATAGCCTAAATATTTACTTATTATTCATCTAATCTAAACTAGGATGACATAAGGCTTTTTAACATTGAAAATAATTAGTTTGCAAGTGGGATAACATCTATGGACATATAATACAAATTTATAACATTTACTCAAATACCCATTTACTCTTAACATCAATATTCAAATACCTATATATGAGTTAAATATATATTTATACCATCCAAATAAGAAATAAGTAATTATAGCTTCTAAAATTTGAAATCCATTTACACATGTTGAAGTTTTAAACTTTAATAAGTAAATTAATCATGCAAATTGTAGTAGCCTGAATCAGAAATGGCAAGCAATTTTTAAAGTTTGATGAATGTTTTAGTTCGGACAGTACAAGCAGGGAACAAACCCTATCCTCAGTCGACAGATGCAGCAATCTCTGCTCATCTTCTTCAAATCTGGCGAAATCCAAAACTGACCTGTGATCGTCCGTTGGCGACAACTTTGCCAGTCGAGTCCCACATCAACACCCCTGCCCTTTGAATGACTGCGGAATAGCGGGGTAGCAGGCTAGATCTTCCCCATGGCAACTATCAAAAGTGGCCAGAAAAATACAGGCACGCGTCTTTAAATCAAGACCATGAATGCCGTCTATGCTAACGCTTATTGCGGATCCGCTGATGCTTCTGCGGATCCGCTAACGAGGATGTCATATCCTTTAAACTCTGCTGATGCTTCTGCGAATCCGCTTACGAGAATGTTGTATCCTTTAAACTTCGCTGATGCTTCTGCAGATCTGCTTACAAGGATGTCGTATCCTTTAAACTCTGCTGATATTTTGCAGATCCGCTTACGAGGATGTCATATCTTTTAAACTCCTGATGCTTCTATGGATCCGCTTACGAGGAGGTCATATCCTTTAAACTTCGCTGATGCTTCTACGGATCCACTTACGAGGAAGTCGTATCCTTTAAACTCCGCTGATGCTTCTGTGGATTCGCTTACGAGGATGTCATATCCTTTAAACTCCGCTGATGCTTCTGTGGATCCGCTTACGAGGATGTCATATCCTTTAAACCCTTTAAAGATGCTTCTGCGGATCAGCTTATGAGGATGTCATATCCTTTAGACTCCGTTGATGCTTCTGCGGATCTGCCTACGAGGATGTCGTATCCTTTAAACTTCGTCGCTTCTTGGCATCTCGTGCCACACCATGACACATGTTACTTTACGAAACCATCAGCAAGCGCTCATCTCAAGCATCATAACACGAAATCGAAGTCCAGGTTTCCAAGCATCATGCCACGGACATCATATAGGGGAACCGGAGTCTAGATTGGGTCCATATGTAACTTGCACATTGTAGTAGCCTGAACTAAAACCAATGGCCAAGACAAGAACAAAAACGATAGGGAAGAGAAGGGGCTTCGCTCGCGCACTGAGCCACAAGAGGAGCTCACGCATCGACTCCAAATCCGGCAACGTCGATACCACCCATCCTACCCTGCTTGGCGTCGTCTCCATCTGGGCAATTCGGCAGCTCCATCGGCCATCGGCGGTGAGCAGGGAATGGAAGTCTGAGCCCATCCCGCTCGACAACGAGAAGGTTACAGTGGTAGCATCGCCGGCAGCGAGGAAGAAGGCCACCTTGTCCTGCATCTTTCGGCGACCAAAGGCAAGGATCTGGCACGGTAAGGGGTTGTCCAGCATCAGCACGACGCCGGAGGCATCATGGCCAGAATAGATCGACCATCCGATGGTCGGACGATGGTGTTGTAACATGATCCACGGGTAAAATCGATGGGTTTTTCTGCATATGGCTGAATTCGCCGGCGACCACGAAGGACAATCTGGCACGGCAAGATCAGCATCGGCGTTGGAACAGCAACATCAAGTCTTGGAATGGAGTAGATTAATCGGCCGGTGGCAACGTCACTCGACAGCGAGGAAGCAAGGCCTACTAGCACCCTGTTCATTGCCTTCCGGCCACCGTGGTCAGGGACCCAGTGCGGCAAATGGCTGTCGGATATCAGGACGTCAACCAGAACACTGTTGTCATAGCGAATTGGTTGATCGGTGGTCGGACCTTGAAATTACAACGGCGACTTGCGGCTAAAACGACAGCTGTTTAAGCATCTTTGGAGATTTTCGCCGACAGGAAAGGAGGATCGATGGCAGCAGCACCCACACTGAAATTGGAAAGTGATCGTCAATTTTTTGATTGTCATGGATTACCCGATGGACGTTGAACGTCGCCGGCGAAAAAGACGCTGATGCATCTTCTATTTCACCTCTCTTGCTGGAATCCATTTGTCAACGGTGGTTTAGCTCACTGGACAAGTGACGATCATCAGTGGCGAAATAGCGGCGAGGGTTGCTGTGAGGCATTAGAACATCGACGGCGAAGGGATAACCCACCAGAAGCAGCCATGGAATCGATTTGCCCCCGCGTCGTCGCTAACGTGCCTTGCAAATAGGTGGGTTAGCCGAGCAGCTATTTTCGATCTCCCCATGCCACTGCTGATGTGTTGTACAGACAAGAGGGATTGGCCGCGCAGCCAACGGCGGCGAGGATGAGCAGCAGCCTGTACGGTGTGAGTGTGGCATGCAGACGAGGTGGCATGGTTGCGCAGCCGACGCCTACAAAGATGAGCAGCGGACGACATGGTACGACCCAATGTGTTACGTAATTAGGGGCTGTCCGCCTGCTCCGATGAGAAGATGGCAAAGATGGCGAGGCACCGTGCAATGGAGGGGCGCTGCACACCTGCTGACGTAAAGGGCCATTGAAGTCTTGCCCTTAATGACATGGCGCACAGTTGAGGAGGGGCCAACCTGGTGTGCAGAAGAGGCAGCTTGGGCCAACGTGTTACTCAACCGAAGCTTTCCGTCCATGTCAGCACGTTTTGCCCGGAGGGCGTACAACTGATGTGGCGAGCTGGAGGGACGACAAAAACCCCCCTGCAGCCAGCAAATCGCGAAGTGGCAACCTCCCTGTCCACGCAGCCAGCGACCCGTGCAGCTGCGTAGGTGACGCGTCATAAGAACCTGGTGACGCGGCCCGGAGCCTCGGGGGTTATTTCCCAAAGGAATTCCCAAAATGCCCCCATGGTGGAGCTGAAATTCCCGAAATACCCCCACTGGTGAAGCTGGGTATATTTTCCAAAGGAATTCCCAAAATGCCCCAATGGTGAAGCCAGAATTCCCAAAATGCCCCCACTAGTGAAGCTAGGCATATTTCCAAGAGTTCCCCAAAATACCCCCATATTTGAACTAAAATTCCTAAACTACCCTTAGAGGACCTAGAGCCTATAAATACCCTCTTCCTCTTCTTGAAGAGAGGATTTTTTGGTGGAAGGAGAATTCTCTTGGAAAGGGAGAACTTCGAGAAGGAGCTTCGAGGAATCTTCAAGAGGCAGGTGCCCCACTTAACATCAGTGACTAAAGGCCACTGGTAATCTATCTAGTGCTTGAGGGCAATTTGCCATGGCCCCACCATGGTACATACATGGGTCCCACCCATGCTATGGTAATGGTGGGCCCCATATGGTCAATGGACAACAAGATAATATTGATTTAGACGTCCTAAATATATTAAAACCTGTTGAATCCTGATTAAACCACGTAACCATCCTATAAATTAGGAAATTAACGACATTGTCTAAGAACTGTCATTGGCACTAATCACTATCATTAGTATTAATCGTAAATAAGCTTAATTAACTCAAAATATAATTAGGCTTAATTCATGTAGTTTGGATCTTTGATATCTCACAGTATAAACGGTAGAGATCGCCCACTTGCAGTTTTTTACAGGATATTGAAAAATGTCACTCACCAACTCATTCAAAAGCCTAAGTCTATGACCGAGTCACTGAGTCGTGACTCACCGAGTCAAACCTTAGCAACCACCAACCATCAACTCATTCAAAAGCCTAAGTCTAGGACCGAGTCACTGAGTCATGACTCACCGAGTCAAACCTTAGCAACCGCCAATAATCAACTCATTCAAAAGCCTAAGTCCATGACCGAGTCACGGAGTCAAACCTTAGCATATACTACTCATCAAAGCAACCAAATCCAGTCAACCTGGCCCACTCTTCCTAAGCTTCTCATGGGTAATTGAAAGAGCCGAGCTATACCCAGTTAATCTGGCCTATTCTTCCTAAGTTTTTCATAGGTAATGAGAGAAGGCTTAACCAAACCTAGATCACTTGTTTTCTTCTGATCTCTTTCATGTCTAAAATACAATAGAGATCACCCGATCCTAAGTCCTTTCGGGATATGCCAATTGGGTCACAAAACATCTATTGTCTCTATGATTTCTTACAGTCTAAACAATAAAAATCACTCGGTCTTGATTCCACCCGGGACAAACCAATCGGATCGAAACACCCATTTTCTAGTTGATCCAGTGCCTAGCAACCCAGTCTAAAACTGTATCATCCCCCTATTGACTTGAGGCGATCTCCTAAGTATCAAGTCATTGTAATATGCTCGGCGATTCCAAAGATAGGACACATCTATTTTGAGAGAGAAAGTGTGTTATTTATTTTTGAATTTCTAAGATGCATTGTACTTTTTCTTTTAATCAAGGATTTTCTCTATTATGGAGATGTAATTAGGACCACTCGTGGTCTGGGATGTGAACACACAATTTTTCTGATGCACACAGCAAGTGTAATCAATTAAGGAAAGTCAATAATAATGGAAATTACTTGATTCATTCCAAAGGCGACCAATTCTGGTAATGTCATTCCATTTATTTATTTCTTCCTCATTTTCTGTCCTTGATACACAAATATATTAATTAACCATAAGTATTTAGTTATAAATTTAAAGTCACACATTTTCATGCAAGATCATTAAGTCTCGCACGAAACCAACAAAATAAGGTGAAATTAATCTTCTTCCTTTCAAATGATCTTCTTCAATAAGAAATTCCTTTCCCTAAAGTGAATGCAATTTTTGTTAATAAATAGCAAAAGAAATAAATATAAAAAAGAAATACATATTGATTTGCTAGTTGTCAAACTTTTACATTTATAGTGAAAGGAGCACTACAAGATCCAACATCATCTTTGATGATTATAAGTTGATTAGCACAAACTCATTAATAAGAAATCTAAGAAAAGAAAAGAAGACCATTAATTTCATTTTCAAATAGAAGAGTGTAAGATTTTAAAAAATGAAAGTTCTTTTATATGTTCCTTAATATCAACTTTTGCCTTGATTATATCCAATCTTGAGCATAAATTAAAATTTTTACTAGGTTTGCTGATAATGAACTTCTACATGGAGTGAGTATATGTTCTCCTGTAGTAAACGTCGATTTTGAGATAATAGTGAACATAAAAATGATTAAAATATCACATGTTTTATGAAGTAATACTTTATACTTGTAAACATTAATCAATCACCATGCAAAAATGTCAAATTAAACTCCATCTATCTCTATGTGTTCCTTAAAATACAGATCAATCTTTATTTTTACTTCTTATATTTTCTCTACAACTAAGAATTTCTTAAATTCTAGTCTCTTGATCCCTTTACCTTTACTTAATTATCCTTTTCTTCCAAATATTTTGATTTAATAGAAGAATATTGTATTTCATAGATCTTGAAAAGTTTTTCAAACTCACATTTTATATTCCTCATTATTTTTTTAACTTTCACTTTATCATAGACCCCTGAAAAATAGAATTTAAGAAACTTCAATTTACATTTTAGAACCAACTATCTGCAATAAGCAACAATATATTAATTTTCTCAAAATTATCCAAATATTTATCAAATTTCTCCTCAATTTATCTAGACATATCTTGAAGAAGCACATCTTCTGATAATAAAAAAGAATATAACAATCTATCAATCCTATCTAACACATCCAAATAGAGATTGACAGTAACATATGATGTATCAGACAAATAATTTGTAACATCCAAAAATTTTTCTAAAAATTGTCAAAAAACTTTAGTTATCTTTTAGTCAGATTTATTTAGAATATCTTCTTGAGCCAAAATAGGATCATTACCTTTCAACCATTTAAATACTTTTTGAAATTTAATAGCCTTTTCCAACATGAAGTAAGTAGAATTCTACTTTATAAGAATGACCATACATAACTAAAGGTGTAAGTTGGGCGAGTTTGGGGCGGGTTTGAGTTTGCCTAACCCTAACCCTCACTTTTATAACCTTTTTCCAACCCTAAACTTAACCCTAAATGTCTGGTTTGACTTTGGGTTTGGGTTTGGGTTGAAAGATTATGACAAACTAAATAATCAATCATACATCTCATATAATTAATTCATATAATATCCAAAACATTAAACTCAAACTATCAAACTCAAACAACGAAATATAGTCAAAATCATCAAACTTAAATGCTATGTCTTGTCATGGCTACTTTCATTCTAACCTAAGTTAAATACTTAGGTTGAAAAATCAATTGTCCAAAAGGGTGCAAGTTTTACTAATGTTAGCTTGTGCAATAGACTTGAAATTAGATCCATGTTGTTGACATCAAACAAATGCATGGTAGGTTATGTAGAAAGCTTATTTATATCATCGATAGATCAAAAATTGAGTCTTAGCTTTTAAAATTAGAATATATATAATGTTATAAAATTAAAAGGGTTACCATGAAAACCTCTTCAAAGTAATCGAGTCATTATGGAAAGCTAGCTGTTGTCGCCTTAATAAAAAAATACTATACAAATAATAAAAAGGCCCTTTCCGGTGTATTTCTGGATCTATGCACCTAATAATCGTTACTATATCATTGGGATATATATCTTAGCAAAAAATCTTAACAAAACTAGTAAAATACAAATAAAAAAATTATTTATAGATACCTTTTTTCTACTATGAATTATGCCATTTGCAAGGATATTTTTTTATTTTTAATGAAGGGATGTGGGTTCAAGTTGGAGTAGGTTTCTTGACACCCTTACTAGCCTCGAACCTAAAGTAGGTGCTGGTTCTAGTTTGGGTTGAATAATGGTTTCCCAACCCTACATAAAATTTGGGTTCAAGCAACCAAGTTTGGGTTGAACCTGCCCCGATTTACACTCCTATACATAACCCACATTTCTCAATGATTTCTTATTTATACAATATTGTTTAAATACATGTTCTCTTAATAAAAAGCCTCTTACATATCAAACATATCTTCAACTTGTTCTACATATTACATCAATTACTTCATGTATTTCATCCTGCACAATCAAATTAAGAATATATGATGTACACCGAACATATAAAGTTTTATCTTTGCTAATTAAAAAATTTCTTTTTGCTAATTATTTTTAAAACTTTCAAAGCTATGTCATTTATAGATGCATTATCCACAGTCAATGTAGCAATTTTATTCAATCTCTAACTTAATAAGCAATCCTCAACTGCTTTAGCAATGGCATCACTAGTGTATGAAGGTAGAATGAGAAAAAAGTTAATAATTTTCTTATTCAACTTACATTGGTCATCTATATATTGTGCCATGAGACATGTAACTATCTTTTGCTATAAAAATCCATAATTCTTTAGTCAAGCACATATGCTAAAGTTTTTCTTTAAAAAACTTTTGTAACTTCTTCTTTTATACTTTATAAATTTCAACGTAGTCACTAACAATTGTTGTTCTAGTAACCCACTTTAATTGCGGATACAACATGTTAACTCATCTTCGTAGACCCTCGTGCTCAACAGTTTTAAATGTTCTTCATCTATAATTATCATCTTAACAAATATTTTTTACATTGAACTTGATCAAACTACTAATTAATAATAATTCCAACTTTATTAGTTTAAGATGATGAGAACGTTAATAATTTTTGTCTCTTATTATCCCTATGTCTTGGATAACATGGACATTTTATCAAGTGCCTTGTAAGTGAGCTAGTACCATATCTACTTGAACACTTAAAAAGTCTTTTACAACAATTGCATGTTGCAATTTAGTCATCTTCATTCACCCCTTCTTTTTATCAATATTAAATCTTTTAGTAAAATGCTATCAAACTTTATCATCTCCTTTCACATCCACCTTGTGGTCTAAATCCACATTTTTCTAACCCAAACTCATATCCATATTATTATCATCCTCCATATTGGATAGTGAATACAATTTCTAAAAATACATTTTAACCACATGCATCATAAATCAAAGCATATGAATAACAACCCAATAGAAAAAATTATAAATATTATAAAAATACAAATGCAAAACCAAAACAAAAGTAAATTGGGAGAAAAAATCACTGTTAAGTCTTTGGCTCAGGTTTGGAGTTAGTTGTATAATGGAATAAAAAAATAGAAAAGAGAGAAAAAATAGAGTTTCAAAAGTGGAATTATATTTCAATAGAGGAATTCTAAGGTGTGCTCACATTGATTTTTCAAACTTGTGGTTGTAGCTTTGCAAGCTTCAGGTAGTTGGCTATCAGCGCCCATGGAGTCAGAAGAATGACAGTTCGATGAAAATAACTAGCCAAAGGAACTCAATAGCCAAGCGTAAGGTAGATACTGTTAAAATAATAGAGTTTCTGTGCTCTGTGGTTAATTTAGGGTTGGGAGTTAGGACTCAAGACATTTGAGCATTGGAGCTTGAAACGAAGATGAAGATGAAGAACAATAGCTTCCACCTCGTTGAATGGTACAACATAGTAGTCGAACATAGCAACTCGAAATGGAGTAGTTGATGAAGATAATAAAGTAGTTTGAGGGGCTAACAACTTGGGTGAGGGAGAAGCTGCTGCAATCGTTTCGGACTAATACCTTGGGTCAGCCATTGACGTTGAGGAAGAAGCCATTGGAGGCATTTGGGGCTAATACCTTGGGTTGGCCATCAACGTCGAGGAAGATATTGCTATAGACATTTGCAATTGTTGGTCTTTGTAGGTGGCGATAGAGTTAAGTGATAGGAAGATGCTGGTAACAATGGTAGGTACAATGTTGAGGAAGAAGATGCTCGACAGTGCAGATGAGATTAAGAAAGAAGACTACGGTAGGCTATTTCTATTAACGGTAGATTCAGCATATGAAATTGTTTGGGTTGTCCTCAAATGGAATGCTGATGTCAGTCTAATGAGGATCCCACCTCAAATCCTGCAAGACTAGAACAAGAAAGTTAGAGGACGCTGGGGGTATTCCCGGCATGAATACTCTGATGCTTAAGTCATTTAGGAACTATTTTTGAGATGATGGGATAGTAGCGAGAGCTTGTTTTTTGAGGCACATACCTGAATATATTTATAGTTGAGTATGAGTACGTACGTAGCATGTACATTAGTAAGATGGGGCTCCTTGCTCGGAGGAGGACCCTTAGGAGGATACATGTTTGAGTTCTGGTCTTGTAGGACTATATAGTAGCTGGAAGACATGTCCCAATAGGAATGGGATCTGATATGGCATGGTGCCAGTAGATATTTGGGTATCTATATTAGGATTCCCTAATACTAGCCCTCCCTAGGAAGGCATAGGCAAAGTCTGTCCTCTCAATCGCTTGATGCTTGGGGCGCACCTTCGAAGTGGCTTTGTTCTTCAGCATTCCTGTACATTTCTAGTAGAACATGTCCATGCTCAAGTGGATCCGACCTGTCAGAAGGTTCTAGAAGTCAAGCAGTTGACAACGCTTGGACAAATCCATACTTATGAAGGTCGGTTCCATAGACTGAGAGTGCCTATTGGGAGGCCGTATGATTTTGGCCTGGTTTCGCAAACAGAAGACTGTAGTGGATCCGGAGGAGTTCAAATCGGCTCCGTTATGAGGGGTCCTGTGAACATCAGGACTGGTTCCGCAGATAGGAAGGCTACAGTAGATCCTGAAGTGCTTAACTTAGCTCTGCTTTGAGGGGCTCAATGAACGTTAGGATCGGTTTTGCAAATGGAAAGGCTGCAATAGATCTGGAAGGGATGTCTTTTTGCACCTTTTCAGCATTTTTGAAATCTATCAGCTATCACTCCTCGCTCCTACTATTGTCGACATGCACAAGGCTTTAAATGTGAGGGGACAAGAATGCGACACTGATTTTTGGTTTTCACAATGCCCCAGGCTAGCAATATCGATCTACATAAAATCCTAAGTGGTTTCGTAGATTGTCTATAAACGGCCTCCCTGACAGCAGAAATCATTTTCTGCTCTTCCGCTCATCACCTTCTTAAGCTCTGCTCTTTGTTGTCTCGGCTAGTACTATCTACTCCCAAGTACCCATTTCTGTTTTTTAGTCAATTTTCTCATCTTTGTATTGATGACCCTAGAGAAGTCAAATCCTCGCCTGCTCGCCAATGCCCCCATGTCCTTTTGGCACTATCTGCTGCCTAGGGGCATGAGCTGAGTTTTTCCTAAACCAACAGGCTTTCCCTAGGATCGCTTGGAAGGCTTAGTTTCAGTGTCTTTAGGGTCAATTAGTTTTGGGTTTCGCCTAGGTCAGGCAAATTCATCCCTGATCTTCTTAGAAATTACAACATTTCACCAGGACAGCTGGTTTCGAATTCTTTGCGTTACATCGCCTCTCTCTCTCCTGCTGGGTTCATGGTATTTTTGTCTCTTCGTTTGCTATGTTTACGTTGATATTCTCACTTAGCAAAAGTTCAAACTCTTCTTATTACTTCTACCTCATTTCCCGTCCTTCATGGCGGAAGTTGTTTCAAGGTGTTACAGACTCAGATGATGACTAAAAGAGTCATTGGGCCTAGGTGAAGTCCGTTGGGAGCTTCCCCTTTTCCGCAATCTGACAGTCCATTCCTAGGACCTTATGAAGGTATAGGATGATGTCCCTAGATGCCTTCACCGCCGAGCAATGTCGCCAAGCAAATTTTTCATTTGGCTTCCCGAGTCAAAAAGTCATTGTTCCTAATCTTATCCCTCTATGGTCTGATCTTTCTTCCCTTTTCCCCCAAATTGGTCCCGTCATTCGCAGTGAGTATGAGCTCCTGCCTGTCATTATTTTCCTTGGCCCTTAAGAGTTGGCATCATCTACTGGGCTAACTCCTGCTGTTGCTTCTATCCTAGCTACTCTTGCCACTCTCGGTCCCTCTGGCATGCCGATCTCTTCAACTAAAGGGGCATGTCCCTCAAGGTGTCAAAGGGTTAAGGCCACCATAAGGAAGCGGCCTCATTTTGCTTCTCCTTCTCCTACTTCCTCCAGATCCTCCAAGGAGAGGTCCCAGGATCTAACGTCATTGAACGTGATATGTTTTCCTAGCAGGGGTCCATTTTCAGTATATTCTTCTTCTACTCCTTAGTATTCCTCTCTTTCATCTTCCTTCTCAGAGGGCTCTGACC
>JAYJMB010005761.1:0-11657 GCA_036873735.1 Pouteria campechiana
AAACCGTGCGGGCGTGTGCCCAAAGCGGACAATATCACACTGGAGCCCCGGGTTGTTACAGTTGGTATCAGAGCCGAATCCCAATAGTTACGGGGGTGTGGCCAGTGAGTGACACTGGTGCTCAGTGAGGACACTGAGGTTCTTGAGGGGTGGATGGCGTGAGTGGCATCCCACATCGCCTGGGTGAGGGAGGGAATCCTGGGTTAAGTGTGGGGGCTCGGTTGTGAAGGTGTGACGCGTTTTAAAACCATGCGGGCATGTGCCCAAAGCGGACAATATCACACTGGAGCCCCGGGTTGTTACATCCAACTTGGAGGCAATTGTTGATAATCTGCCTCTTCCATATCCTCAAATGGATGATCCTTCTATCCAAGAAAGGATATGGCATATAACGCATAAACCTTGGAATCAACCTCTTCCACCTTCTTCATCTACTTCAAAAGCCAAAAAACTCGCTACACCACCTCCTCCCACTACCAAAACTAAAAAGCCACCTGCTATCCCAAAACCAAAACTAGCCCCAAAACCAAAACCAAAGCCAACTTCGAAACCAAAACCATCACCTTCTTCGTCACAGCCATCCACTTCCAAACCAAAGAGGAAAGCAAGAATTCCACCTCCTAAGAAAAACAAGAAGGCTCCTTATGAGAGAATCACACTGTACCATGAGGAATATAGAGCTCAGTTGAATGCAAACACAGAAGCTCTCCTGAAAGGGCTTCCTCTAGTCTTTCCTGAGCTATTGGATCCAAAATATCTAGAAAGAATTGATATCATTTATGTTCATAACTGTGGACCCATTGCATGCATGCATGAACCACCTATCGTAGTTCCAAAGTGTCCATTTGTTATCACTCCTCCTTCACCAAAAAGGGCAATAGCATCCAGTCCCTCTTCACCTTCTTTTGCACCCCAACCATCTTCTTCTAAACCCAAATCATCACTTCCATCTCTGGAAGATGTCTTTTTAAAGACATAGAAAACCCTAACCACCACAATAGATCTGTTGCAATTTTTTTCTTTCTCTGATGTAATACTTTTTGTATTTTCTCTGATGTATCTACATTGTAACTTTTCAATAGTTCAAATATATATGCATTTCTTTCACATGATCGCAAATGACTGTTAATATTTGTTTCCACCATTTTGATTATGATAAAAAGAAATGTATGGAAAATGTATGATATAAAACTTATGACATAAAATGTGATGAATTAAAAATTTTTGCTGATATTCATAAAATTTCTATAATAAAATATGCACAATTTAGGGTAGCTAATCTAAATTAGTCAATTGAATTTTTTCTGAAACATCTGCAAAATAAGTTGTATTAGATCTATGATTAGACAACTTTAGAAAGGTACATCACTCACTGTTTTATCATTATCAAAAAGGGGAAGAATGTTAAACCATGTTATCAAGCTTGATTTTGAGGACGAACATTCTTAACTAAGTATGTTTTCATGATGAGCAAAAACATGAGTGAAATATTAAGGTGCTAACATCTTATTTTCAAGAATGTTGTAAGAAGTTTAAATCATTCAACTTGAGAATAATCTTTATAATGACAAAAAGGAAGGTATGAAGTAAATGCTCTTTCAAAATTAAGTATATAAACTTCACATATACTTAATTCAAGAAAATATAATTTCTAAAGTGTTGAAGACATGCTTTGGAGTCAAAAAAGCAACTTTAGAATCACTCTTTCCCTTGTTCAAAAACGTCCTAACGAACTTCGAAGATAACCCAACAAACTTCGAAAATGTCTCAATGAGCTTTGGAAAAGTCAATGCAACTTTGAAGTGGTTGTAATTCACTTTAGAAAGAATGCAGAGAAACTTCAGAGACAATTAGCAAGCTTCAGACAAGTTTGTGAGTCAAAATAGTAAGCTTCGGAAATGTTCAAGCACACTTCAGAATCCTCTTTGTAAGCTTTGGAAATCGTTACAAGCACACTTCGAAAAATATTAAAACATACTTCAAAGTCTTTTTCAAAGCTTCAAAGATCTTATAAGTGTGCTTCAGAGATAATCAAGATTGCTTCAGACAAGTCATAGTGCCTTTCGGAAATAATCAAGAGAGTTTCAGAATTATCAAGAATGCTTCAGAAAAAGCACAAAAAAGCTTTGGCCAAGGTGCAGCATGCTTTGCAGAGAGTTGAAAAGCTTCAGAGAAATTGTGGATGTCTTGAACAAGTTACAAGACACTTCAGAAACAACAAGACAAGCTTCGAAGATAATCAGCTATGCTTCGGAGAGATGTCAACCAAGCTTCGAAGATGTTAAGTCATGCTTCAGAGATGTTTAAATAGGATTTGGATCACTTTTTTGAAGACATTATAAGTTCAAAAAATTTGAGCTTCTATCTGTAAATGAATGTCACAACTAAGTAGGATTAAAATTACTTTTGAAAATCTGAAAAAGCAATTGAGAAAATCCAAAATCAGGCAAGACACCAACAGTTCACTCATCTCTTCCGATCACCTGATACAAAAAGTAAATGTTTGGAAAAGTCAGCGACAAAAGTAGTAGAGAAATACCAAAAGGTAGCAAAGTCAGATATCAGACAAAAGATAAGGTAAAGAAAAATATTTTTGAATGTTTGAATGTCTGTCAAGATCAGTAACGGAGAAACCTCTCTCAACCTATAAAAGAGAGATTTAGAAGCAAAAGAAAATAACCTGATTGGATATCATTCAAACTTTGCCAATCACACGAAGAGCATTCAAAACCTTCCTTCAAAGTTCAACTCCAACAAATACAACTCAATTAGAGCTCTCCAAGTTCAAATCTTTACTCGATCAAGGAGTTTGATTCTTTTACTCTTAATGCTTATTCTTTTACTTAGAATTCTGAATCTTTGTACAAGTCTACCTCATTAAGAGACATTTAACTGTACACTTCTTTTAGTATTTAGTAACTTTGGTAGAGTGCTTGGGGTTTATGTATGGAGATAAGCAAGTAGGAAACTTGTTGAAAGGGTGTAAGTTTGTTGGTGAATTTTGGAAAACCAATAGGTTGTAAAAGTTTTTGGTTAGCTTGGAAAACCAGTAAGTTAGTTAGTGAGCTTATTGTAAAACTAACATGTATTTGATTAGGTTGATCAAGGTATTAGTGGAACTTGAGCTCAATAGAGAAGATTGAGTTAGAGAAGTGGAGTAGAAACCCGGGAAGGGCTGAACCACTATAAAAATCTTATGTCGTTTATTGTACAATCTGTCTTATTTATTATTGCAACACCATAATCATCTGATTTGGGCCAAAAGTTTTAAAAGCTTAATTCAGCCCACCTCTTCAGCTACCATTACATAAGGGACCAACAGAAAACCCAAGTTTTGTGCCTTGAAAACTCTTCATGTTATAGCTTAGATACTATAAGCCTCGGCTTAGAAAGTTCTATCTAAATGAAATGGGCACATGAACTCTCACGCCACGGCTTGGATTTCCAAGTCGTGGCTTGGGCGTTGCTATCTCCAAATTGCCTTGCTTTGTTGCTCCTTTGCCTGTTTTCTTCTTTTCCAATCTTTGGGCTTCATCTTTTTCTTTGATTTTCTCTTCTTTTCCAATCTTCTAAACACCTAGAAAATGTATCAAATAAATATGAAATTTATCTAAAAATAGTAAGGATTCACAAATAACTAAGTTTGAACATATATAATGTAAGTGAATGAAATTCACTTTTCACTATCCCCCTCTTGTACTCTAACCCCTCATTGGGCTACGTCTTTGGGCCTATTAGCTAAAATAAAACATAATAAAATAGGGTGAGTTCGAGCAACTTAGTAAATAGGTAAGCAATTAATCCATAAATAATAAAATACAGATGTACAATGGAAATATTACATAGTTTACAAGATCATCAAACCACAATTGTCCATTTAAAAAGCTAATACTCATTTCTCATTATTCAGGATAGGTAACATGTGAGGTTATTAACCAAGTGGTCATATTAACTAACTAAGTGGACTTTGCCATGAATCAAAGTGGACTCAGTTACAAACAAGTGAACTCTGTCACAACTCAAAGTGGATTCAGCCACTACCAAGTGGACTCTGCCACCAATCAAAGTGGGCTCAACCACAAATAAGTGAACTTTGTCATAAATCAAAGTGGACTCAGCCACTACCAAGTGAACTTTGTCACTAATCAAAGTAGACATAGCCACTACCAAGTGGACTCAGCCACATTCAATAAAATATAGTTGATCTCTTGGTAATATGTTATATTGCTCAACATTTACAGGTTAATTTCATATTTTACTGTATAATACATTAGTTTTATGAATTTTAACTTTTAAAAAATACCCCAAGTCAATAAGGAGAAACCTCACCAAATTCCTCAAATAATTATATCAAATAAAAAAAATTTCTACAAATATTATTCCAGCGTTGTGGCACCAAAAATCCCTGCCTTTACTGCCATGGCCATGTTCCATTCGACACTAAGGCTTTGAATTTCTGTACCGCGGCGCTAAAAATCCCTGCCCGTGCTCCCTTCATTCTTCATGTAGCAGTGTTGTAGTGCCAAATATAGGGCCATGGTGCTAAAATCTACTGCCCCATGTTATGCCTTGTTTTTTTCTATAGTTCCTCTCCTATTTTCTTCCTTTATTTGCTATGTTAAAACAAGTTATTTAGCCTTTAATTAAAACTTTTAATAGGTCATTATCACTAACTATTAATAGATATCAAATGGATCCATAACTCACATTCCTTGACCATAGTTTATACATTACAAAACCTATTCTCAACATGACATATTACATTATGAGCATACCAAACTTGTTGTACATTATGATCAATAATGGATTGACATTTGATTTCCAAAATCAATATGTGAAAACCATAATGTCTTAAATTCCCAACTTTATACCAAAAAAAATCATACAATGAAGGCATGCTACTACAACCTATAATAAGGCTCATAATGTAGTGCCCGGAGTGTATTTTTATAAAATTCCAACTAAATTGCATACCCAAATGAATGTGCTTACCTTATATGTAATCTCCACCCTTTTCTTTAGATGTAGACTTTGTATTTCCAAGATTTGCTTCACAAGCTACATGTCCTACATTAAAACATAGATCTCATGATCATTCATTTGCATTCTCTGTTTATAAAGGTAACCACTTCAGATTCTATTCTAAGTTTCTAACACAACCCCAGTTAGGATTTTGCTAATTACTTCACTATCACTCAATTAAGATGTAATCATGGAAACGCTAACCAAAGTTAATCATGTTGTACTACACTTAGCACCATTTCATCAAACATCTATAGTGTAGTTTCCAAATTTTAGCATATTTGTTATTTACAAGTTTATATTTCTATGCCAAACTTTATAAAAATATAACTAAACTAAATTTTTGTTGCAATCTACATTCAAAACAAACAATTCACTACTAAATTCATGTTTTCCCTAATTTCCAACCTCCTAGCAATGAAATCCAGCTTTTAAAACTAGAATTTAAATGATCTATTTAGAGGAAAAGATTAATTACTAATAGAAATAGCTTACCCTCCAATTTACTCTAATTAGAATCCATAAAATCTAATGGATTGCCATGAATTACTATAGAGCATTTTATTCATGCCGGATCGCTACAACATTGCTTGTCATCAATTTCCTAGCACCTTGGCATCGAATTTAGTAAAAAGCAACAATTTCTAGAGCTTGGGGAGCAAGGAGAGAGGGATGGAATGGTTTGGGCTAGAAATGGGGGCTAGTGGAGTATTTTAAGCTCCACTCCCCATTGTACTCTAGTGCTGCACTTTAACAAGTGCACATATAACCTATCTACGTTACTTTCTATCCACTTCTTCCCTTGTATTTCTTTCCCATTCATTATAAAACACCATCCACTCTTATGTCCAACATTATTTTCCATTTATATCAAGGATTTTCTAAGTTATACATGCACTATTTAGTTATACACTTAAAAGCAATTCTTCCCATTCAAGAAATTTCAGGGCCTCACATTCCACCCCCTTAGGAAAATTTTCATCCTCGAAACTTAAGCAAACAAGTAAGGATACTTTGTTCTCATTGCTTCTTCTTGGGTTGTAACATCTTCTGAATGATGCACCCACTGTACTTAGACTAAATTAGCAGTCTTATTCCTCAACTCTTTCTCTTTACTATCTAGTATTCGAGATGGCTACTCCATGTACTATAGGTTCTCTTTAATTTGGATTTCTTCCAGTGTTAATATATGAGATGAATATGGTTCATATTTCCTTAATGAAGATACATGGAAGACATCATGAATTCCACTCAACAATGGTGGCAATGCAATGCGATATGCCACTTTGCCAATCCAATTCAAGATCTCATAAGGACCTATATACCTTGGACTCAGTTTACCTTTGATGTCAAACCACACCATACCTATCATTGGAGATACTTTTAAGAATACTTTATCTCCCATCTGAAATTCCAAGTCATGTCTTTGTACATCTATATAACTCTTTTGGCGTGATTGAACAACACAAATCGTTTCTTTAATCTGAGCCACCTTCTTAACTATATCTGCTATCATCTACAGTCCTACTAAGGTGGCCTCGTCAAGTTCAATCTAGTATAGGGGTGACCTACATTTGCATCGATATAATGCCTTAAAAGGAACCATCTGAATGCTAGAGTGATAACTGTTATTATAAGCGAACTCAATTACTGATAAATATAGGCTCCATGATCAGCCCGATTCAAGGATACATGCTCTAAGCATATCCTCTAATTGCTGGTTTACTCGCTCTATCTGCCCATCTATTTGGGGGTCATAAGTATTGCTGAAATCTAGTCATGTTCCCATAGCCTTATTATTTCTTTCCAAAATTTAGAAGTGAATACTGAGCCTCTATTAGAAATGATTACTTTAGTCACACCATGTAACTGCACAAGCTCTTTCTGATAGATCCATGCATACTTTTCAATAGTAAATGTAGTATTGATTGATTAAAATGGGCAAACTTAGTTAATCTATCTACAATAACCTATATACTGTCAAATCCTATAATTGTCTTTGGTAATCCGGTGACAAAATCCGTTGTTATATCTATCCATTTCCACGCAGGCATTTCAATAGACTGTAATAGTCCACCTAGTCATTGGTGTTCTACCTTTAATTTTTAGCACACTAGACATTTATCCACATATCTGTTGATATCATAATTCATACCCTTCCACCAGTATTGAAACTTTAAATCATAATACAATTTATTTCCACCAGGATGGATGTTATATGCAGAATAATGTGCTTCCTCTAATACTTTCTACATTATTGTAAATCCCTTAGGAAGCACCAATTGATTTCTATAGTTTATAAGGTGGTCTGCACAACTAAAGAAGTTTGGCAACTCATTTTGTTGTACTCGCAACTTCAATTTATGGAATTCTTCTTCTAATGACTCTTTTTGAGCTAGTTGAATCTCATCTACTAAGGTAGGCCAAATGCTTAATTGATACATTTGAAAAACTATTCCCTTCATTACAACCTGCACATCTAGTTTCCTCAATTATTCAAACATTTTTGTTTTCTGTGTAAGCATGCTAGCTAAACTACTTCAAGATTTTCTACTTAAAGCATCAGCTACTACATTTGCCTTTCCAATATGATAGTGAATGTTCCGTTCATAATCCTTGAATAATTTGAGCCACTGCCATTATCTCATATTCAATTCTATCTGTGTAAAAATATATTTTAAATTTTATGATCAGTGTATATATCACATTTCTCTCCATAAAGATAGTGTCGCCATATTTTTAGAGTAAATACTACTGCCGCCAATTCTAAGTCATGGGTGGGATAATTACGCTCATGAGGGCCTAACTGACATCATGCATAACCTATGAATTAATTAACATTGCCTTTATAAATGAATGAAATTGTTGTATGTGTAGGACTATTGAGCAAAAAGGAAACTATGGAACTTGATGAATTATGGGACTTGAAGACTTATGAGGTAAGTAAGCTCTCCTTTCTGATTGTTTGTATTGCTAGATGGGAATATTAATTATCCCATCGGTTGTATCCAGGCATGGATGCATGGATAGGGATGGTGAATATCTCATGATTCTTTTAATGATAGGTATATGTATATGTGGTTTAGCGGGGTAGAGTACATCCCAAAATTCTTATGACTATATGGATAGATGCGGGATAATAAGTATCCTAGGTTTCTCCTGAATGTTATAAGTGTATGGACTGATGACTAATGGGGATATGGATTATCCCATATTTGTTTTCCTCTTTTCATATGTACTCTAAGTATGATTCTTGGGGATATCGAGTATCCCTTGGTTTACTCTGATTAGTGTTTCCTAGAGTGTGATAGATTGTTATATGAGAATAATGGATATCATCCTGATGTGAATGTGTGTATTGATGGAATGGGGAGCATTCCATGATGAGGTGTATAGGTATAGTAAACATAATTGACGTAATATTTTTATGCATGTATGACATAAGATAATATGATATGTTATGCCAAAATGGAACACTTGTGATACTATACGCTAGAATGGCATAGGTTATTGTATGGTAATTATTAGGACTTGGTCATCATGGTATGATTGCATTGGTATGAATTTATGTATACTATGTTTTACGTCTTAGGATGAGATGTGTGCTTTGTATTTATTCTTTGACACCATGATAGGATGGTCATTATATTTATATTTATGGTTTTGGATTAAATATTATTTACTAAGTGCCTACTTAGTGAGTTTTCCTAAGACTCATGCCATCTTATTCTTATTTTTTAGCTGGCAAGTCAGCTAAAGAATCTCAACTATGGATTGGAACTGGTGAGCAAGCCTCGAAGATATTTTCCTTGTGGTATAATGATGTGGAATTGTAATTTCATAGTGAAATTGTATATTGTATTTGAAAGAATTCAGATGATGTATAAGAGATATATTGTCATGTCATAGTGATAATTAATGATTCATTTCGATCTGGGCAACTGTGGGCATAGGTTTGTTTTATAGTTGTATTAGAAATTATAATTATTGAGATTTTTATTTTATATGATTAATACATGTTAGGTGTAGATCCTCATATTTCAGGGTAGATTTGGTACAGTAATCCCCTTATAACTTGGATAATTTTAGGGTAATGGAAAAATGCATAGGCCCTAGGCGGGGTATGACAGTACTAGTCTACCTAGCATTGAGGTATAAAATTTGTACTTTTGGTCTTCTCCACCGAAGTAACATGCTGGCAAATCTCTCAGTTCAAATTTAGCTATATGGACCTTCTTTTGACATATGTCATCAGGTAATGATTTCAAATTGAATAGCTTCACCCCTTCTTTGTTTCTTTCAATAGTACTTCTCTTCTTTTTGTTCATTTTCATTCATAAGTAGAAGGTGAGGGATTACGTTAAGGCTGATTTGTATGCAAAGTCTCTTAGAGCTAGATGTGGCTCTAGATGTGGAAGTATGGCATGTAGAATCTCCTCCTCTTGTTCTAGCCCTCTTCATCCCCTTTTGGGGCTAGGAAATAGAAATTTTGGGTGCCATAGGGATGATGTGTGAATAGGAAATTGGAGATATTGAGTCAAGATGAAGATTTGGGAGTGTTTGGGATCATAGGCAAAGTTGTTTCGCACTAAAGGCAACTAGGAATATGAACAAAATGAAACAAAAATTGAACCATCGTGCCAATTTTGCCCTTCAAATTGCCAAGTGGTTGGGACGTAGGCGCCTAGAGGCTAGGTGACTTTACTACCAAAAATTAATATTCCTTGAATTTTTTGAATTTCTAAATTCCAAATCTATTTTACCCTCCCAATTCTTTTCTCCCCAACTAGTGAACAATTTTTTGATAAATTCAACTCAATTTTAAACATTTCAAACACATCTTATTTGAATTTTGATAATGAATGAACCTATGTTTGCCAAGTATAAAAAATTTGGGATTTTATATATTACTTGTGATTTCAACACATGCTAGCATAATTCCCAACATTTTCACTAGCATTGAAGTTCACAAAGTTTAAATTGCAATGCACAAATACATAACATATGTGAATCAGATTGATTTAATCAAACTTCACCCATTTTCATCAGATACCACTTGTTGGTTTTTCTAAATCAAATCAATTTAATCAAGTTTAACAAGTTTTCAATATGATAATACAAAACACATCATTTCAATCAATCAACATTTAAGATATGGCAATGCATGATCCTAATTATTTGTGTTTGTTGTTCAAAAGAGTTTGAGATTCCATGATGTTATTTTGTGATAGTATGTTTATGGGGATGTTTGCAAGTTAAGCATCCCCCAAAATTTTCTTGATTCAAAATGAAATTTCTAACATTTTGTTCATTAGGTGATCCTTTTACAACCTAAGCTTCTTAAGTTTCTCTGTTTGGACAATGGACTTGAAAAATATAGATATAAAGGTAATCTCCATCAAAATCACTAAGTAAAGGTGCTCCACAAAGTGGATTTATCATTATAACTAAGTCCATAGGGAGAACCTTATCTGAAGTTGCAATATGACAATCTTGATGCATAGATGGAGGCCTATTTACCAAGATAAGATCACCATCTTCCAAAGATCTATATACTATATCACTTAACTAGAGTTCACTAAAATGCTTTAACAAAATCAAACCACTCTAGCTCTTTACATAGCTGATGGTTAGATTATAATTCATCGTAAGCGCACAAGTGTATAGAAGTGTAGTGTTCTTAGCAAGGATCAATCCAATAAAGAACTGTCAAATTGATTCAATTATGTTTAGTTACTAAAACTAAGTTTTCCTATATCAACAAGATAAATTATAGACTAAGTGAATAAAAGTGCAATGTAAGATAACATAAAACAATGGTATTGAGTAATATAAAATAGAATTATGGCTGTAGAAGTCTGGGGATCTCACTTCACCACTTAATAATATTCAATGTTGTTGAGATATTGGTGTCAATTCAGCATCTTATGTTTGTTCTATCCACTATATGATTATTACAATTAGGCGTCTAGGTCTAAATCAAGTACTTTCTTCCATTCCAATTACCAATGGTGTGTAGTGTAATTGAGGTTGAAAACTCTAACAGATTAGAAGAACTTTAATGAACCAAGTAGAATAGTTTAGCATATGGCATCTACCTTAACCATGTACTCCAAGATGATAAAGGTAAGTAACATAATTGGTGATTAGGCAATTTGATAAATCAAATGATTGCATTTAACATAATGAATGAAACAAGACGATATTGAATTGATAAACTAACAATCTCTATTAATAATGAATATCAAGGAAGGCTACATTATTGCCCTAGAAAAATGAGTTTAGTTCATTCTAAAAGGATAAAAAAAAACTCTTCAAAATATGCATGTTACAGAACTTGGAATCCTTCTCTTGCTCCTTTTGCTTCTCACATCCAACTCTCTATAAAACTTTATCCTTGGATGTCCTTAAATAACCTAAGCAACAAGGTTTTAATAGAACTTGTTAACTACACATAGAAATCCTCTTCAAAAAATAACTCATATTTCTCCATGAAAATATAGCTGCCAAGACATTGCGGTGTATAAAAAAATATAAGTTCTCAAAATAACTGAGTTGTTGCTGATGAGAATGCAAAATGTCATATTTTATTCTCCTAATACTTCATCTTTTGCACCTATTTGATTCCTAAATAT